>JAPDSC010063831.1:0-42890 GCA_026290005.1 Latrodectus geometricus | reverse complement strand
ATATATATATATATATATATATATATATATATATATATATATATATATAATAATTATTATTTTTTGAATAAATATAAAAAATTGTCTTAAAGAGAAGTCTATACTTTGAGAGAATACTTTTCTCATAAATAATGTAGTTTATTAATTTATTTTCTTACTTCAATAAATTAAAATAGTATTGTAGTGGCTATAACTATAGCTACCTTCCCTGTAAAACCTAAGGTATAAATGGCACTTAGCGAAACAAGGAAGTTTCCAAGATAATATATACTAACGTTTTGTTATGTATTAGTTTTTTGCAGTTGCTGTAGTTCTGTTGATGTAATTATTATTATATTTGGAAATAAAGTAATTATATAGTATGAGATTTACAGATCTTAAGGAAATGCAACTTTTTTAAAAAAAAAAAAAATCTTCCACCACATGTATTTTTTAAAAAATTTACAATAAGAAAACTACATAAAATACTTGAGTTTAAAGGAAGAAAGTCTATCAAACTTTGTTGCTAAGAGGACTATTACAGAAATAACAAAATAAAGTCAGCAGTAACGCTTTGATACTTTACCTTTTTTTAGTGCTATCAAATAAGCATCAAACGAAAAAAAGAAAATCTTTATCAACTCAAAGTGATAGCAAAATATTTTAAGTTAAAATTGTGAAACATTAAAAGATAAATCATTTCGTGTCTTTTTTGAACACCGCCATTATATTAAAAAATATCAATGTATTTAAATAAGGAAGAAGCATACAACTGCGTCTTTTTATAAATGTAAATTATGCCTCAAATCTTTTTAATAGTGTAAATATTTATTTAAATATATTAAAAGATAATAGGGAATGTATTGATGAAAAGCACTTGAAATTTCAATGCTATATAATTTTAACCTCTATTTTGCCTTTGAGATAAAAGATGATTGATAAGCGATTACAGCGATTTTATAAAACTTTTCGCTAATACTGACTGATAACGTTAATAAAACCGTAATATATATATATATTTAACGGTCTCTACTCTCATTAAATGATAAAATGGGACAAATAGTATTAATAAGTATACTATAATCCTCAAATTATGTACGTTAACAATTGCAATAGGATATACGAGGGACTTTTTTCATTAATAATAGAAAATATTAATTAAAAAATTATAGCCTTTTGAATAAACTCTTACAAAATGAAAAAAAGATTTACATAATGACTAATTGTTTTTACCACAAAAATTTAATAGAAAAGAAATAAATGTAATGTACTATATAGTTTTATAAAATTGTTTCAATAGACCAGCATTTACTTGACAGTCACGCTGATAAGCTACAAGATTAGCACTTTCTATGGGGAGATCTAACTTCTAATTTAAACTTTCATATTACAATTAGTTAAAATATAGTTTTATAGAAAGGAAATTACACAAAACTCTAGATAAGATCTAGTCTTAAGTATAGCAAATCATTGTAAAATATTCATGTACATAAAGGATAACTTGTCTTAAAATTAAACCTCGAAATTAATTTTACAGTGAAGGACAAAAGGAAAAATTCTAGCTTAATGAATAGCATTTTCAGGTCAAAATAATTTAAATTAACTGCTAATTTTATATCATTTTTCAGAAACATAATTTTTATAGTATAATTAGCTATGTCTGATTAGGCCAGTGTTTCCCAACCTTTTTTGTGCCATGCCCCCCTTAGTCTTTCCAAAATTCCTATGCCCCCCTCCCCATGTAACATACATAATTTTTATTATTAAGAAATTGAATTGTTCACTTAAGAAACTTAAAAGATAGGTTTTAGGAACAAATCACTAGAAAATTGTTAACGAAACACAGTAAGTAGATTTTCAAAACATATAATCAAAAACTGACATTCAAATTTCAAATAATTTTAATAAAGATTTTTCTATATTAATTTATTATTTTAATTTAGTGAGATCCTTGCGCTTGATGCTTGCTGCACAAAAATTTTATATTAGGTTCCAATTTGGTTAGCATCAGTCTCAAGTCTCCACGTTGTGTTATATCCAGCTTATTTCTTTTTTTTACCAGTAAATCATTTACAGCACTAAATCCACATTCAGCTAAATATGAAGATGGAAACGGTAGCAATAGTTTTCATGCACATTTCGTTGAATTTGGATATTTGATCTCTGTTTTCTCACAAAGCCATGTCATCGCTCCTTTTATATTAAATAAAGTTTTAACTGACTCATCATTTTGTAATTTTGCAAGTTCTTCTTGATATTCCATATTTGATATATCATACAAATCCACTAACATTGATTGCATCATCCATGTTGGAAAATCAATTTGTTTCAAATCAGAAAATTTTTCTTTTAAATCAGCCAATAGAATATTCAGATGATTGACATTAACAAGTAATGCGGTATCAGTTACTTCACATTTTTGGAGCCAATGAAACTGTTGAAAGTTTTTGTTGTTAATATTTTTCTGACATAGCTCAACATGAGTATTGAAACCAAATATCTTCGCTTTTGCATCGACAAGAGTTTTATTTGTTCCTTGACGTTGCTTATTTAATTTATTTAGTTTTTCAAAGATATCGGTTAAATAACTCACAAATGCTTTACCATCGATTGTTAATAGATCAGGGCCGGCGCTAGCAGCTTCACCGCCCCGGGCAATGAGGTAAAATGCCGCCCCTTTATAACAAAAATTAAAAGAGAACCTAAACCTTTTCCACAATTAATGGTAAAATAAAACGAGTAAAAAATTGCAATCATCAGCAATGTTGAAGTTTTGATTAGCAAAAAATACTAACTTATTTATTTATGTTTTTGGCACTAAATTAAAATTAGTGTTGCGCAGAAAAAAGGAAAGAGTCATTTCTGGTGCATAATTATAAAATACAGAACAGATATTTAAAAAAAAGTAAAACAAATTATAAAACCACTAAATATTAAAACTGTATTACATATTAAAAATGCATTTAATTCAAGAGTTGAAATAAAAAGTGTTTTTTTTCTCACTTTTAATTCTGAAAATTGTTTTATAATTTCTTTAACATTAATTTTTTCAGCCAGGTCATGTTCGACGGCTATTGTTGTTATGCCGTTTAGTCGATCCTCGGTAGTTGTGGAGCGTAAAATTTTTTTAATTAATTTTAATTTGGAGAAACTCCTTTCTCCACTTGCCATACTTATAGGGGAAATTCAGCAATATTCTTAAAACTATACCAAGATTGGGAGGAAAATCCATGTTCGATATGAATTTTAAAATCTCAACTGGACTTTCTTTTTTGTTTAGCAAAGCCAAAACAGCTATTATCTCGTCTGCCAAGTCAAGCGCGTTTATATCGGATGAATTCCCATCAGTCAACACTGTTTCTAAATCTTTTCAATACTTTATATGTCGTTTTGAGGAATATCTTTGAAATCAGAAATATTGTAAAAAAAAATTGGAAATAGTTGCTGTGGGTACTGATCAAATCAAACCTGGATTCGAGTGCATTGATAGCTTTATCTAATGTAAAAAAATAAAATTCTGCCTTATATTTCAAAGCAGGATCTTCTATTGGATCATCTTTTGCCTCATAGTCGAAATTAACATTCCTTCTTCGAACTCTATGACGTGGCTGGGTGAGCTCAAAATTAGCTGGTATGTCAATTTCGTCCGCGAGTTCTCGAGCATCGCAAAGCATTTCATTAAAGGCTCTGTCCTATCTAAGATGCTTGAAAAAATCTTTACAATTTTTCAAGAGCTCCATAGCAGATGGTAAATCATAGTCTTTTGTCTTCAAGAGCTTACTTATAGGATTGACACACAATTTAAGGTTTTGTACCAAATTACAATGCAGCATAAGAATTTAAATTGTTTGACACAACTTAATAGTCCAGAAGCCTCAACTCTTATAGAGTTGTCAACCTCCGAGTTATTACAAACCGCAAGTAAAGCATCGTATATCCCTCCTAACTGATATCTTAGAGGTTTCAATGCATCTATTCGGCTTTCCCAACGAGTATCACTTAGAGGTTTCAAAGTAAGTCCGGAAACATATTTTAATAATATGGTCCATCGAAAAGTTGATGAGGAAAAAAACAGATATATTTTTTGGACTATATTAAAAAAATTGGCGGCTTCGAAGGATGTTTTTGCCACGTCATTAACTACCAAGTTTAATGAGTGTCTGCAACATAGAAGGTAAAATGTTCTTGGATATAACGCATTTATTCTAGATTGTGCTCCCGATTTACTGCCTCTCATGTTGGCTCCATTATCGTAAGCCTCTCCCCTCATATCTTGCAAATTCAATCCCAATGTTTCAAATCTTTTAAGTATTAGAGCTGAATGTTCATATCCTATATATCTTTCAACCGGAAGAAAGCCTAAAAAGCTTTCATTAATTTTAATGGAAACCTCCTTGGGATTGTACTTGTCAATGGATACATACCTTACTAAAACTATCATTTGCTCGATCTTGCTGATATCAGGAGTGCAATCTAGAATTATTGAATAATATTTAGCTTTTTTAATATCAGTAGTAATATGAGATGTTATATTTTCAGCTAAAAGAATAATCAATTCATTTTGAATTTCTTTTCCGAGATAGTGCACTTTAGCTTCTTCTTTTTTAAGCACTCTGCAGATATGCTCTTCTATTACTGGATCAAACTGAGCAATTGAGTAAGTAAATAATTTGTAAAAAATTACCGTTACCGAAATCGTAAAGTTTGTCACTTGTACCTCGGAAGGCTAAACAATTTTGAGCAGGACTTTTTATTGTTGAAACAATTCGTAGAAGCACCTCGCCCCAATAATTTATTTCTGCGGCAATAAGTCTTTGTGAATGACTGTCAATCGTTTCAGAGTACTGTATTCTTTGACTTAATTCAATCCAAGACTTCTGACTTTCGATATGTTTTTTAGAGGTTTCATGTTGATTTAAAATCTTACCGAGGTGCTTCCAATCTTAAAAACCTCCAATAAAAAGGGAACTTAAAGTAGAACCAAAAAGAAACAAATTTTTGCTGCATGTTTAAAAAACACCCTGTATATATACAAGGTGTTAGGGGTTTGATACCAAATATCTTAATGCATAAAATTCCTTTTAATTTCACGTCATTCATTTTAAACAAAAGAGTTTAGTATATCATGAGTCAAAACTCAATTATTTTAGAAAGAGAAAATGTTTAAAAGTTTGAGAAATTTAATTTAAGGGCCGATTTGCCGCCCTCTAAAGCTGCCGCCCCGGGCAGGGGCCCGGCTTGCCCACCCCTAGCGCCGGCCCTGAATAGATACTTCATTTCAGGTTTGTCACTTAAAAAACCACTAAGAGTATCAAACAGTTCCATAAATTTTTCAAGCAGTTCCCTTTAGATAGCTATCTTACTTCAGTATGAAGTAAAAGTCTAACATGATCCTCATTTTGTTTTTCACAAAATAGCTTGAAAAGACGTTCAGATTTGGCATTAGTTTTAATAGTATTAACACACTTTATAACTGAATGTAGTACTTCATTTAGAACAGGTGATATGTTTTTAGCTACCAAGTTTTCCCTATGAATAACACAATGCACAATAATCATTTCTGGATTCGCATCTTTCATCAATTTTAAGCAGCCAATTTTCTTGCCCATTCTATTAGGACACCATCTGCAGCACACGATGTTATATTTTTACTTGGTATATCATTGACATCTAAGTAGTTTTTTAGCATATTATATATATCTTTGGAAATAGTGGTGTTTTCTAATCTTTTACAGAACAACATTTCTTCAGCAAAATGTCCTTTACCAATATATCTTACGTAAGATATCAATACTGCCTCACTCTCTCGCAAAGTTGATTCATCCATTTGCACTGAGAAATTTCTAGTTTTCAATTTTTCAACAAGTTGTTTTTCAACATCTTCACTCATTATGTCTATTCTTCTGCTAACAGTATTGTTACTGAGTGGCATAGCTTTTACATCTTTGTTATCCTTTTTAAGAACCGTTTTAAGAAATGCTGATATTGACGGTTTTATTAAATTCTCTCCTATAGTATGTGTGTGTGTGATTTTTTCCAGTTTTAGCGATGAAATAAAGAAATTTGATAACTAGCCTCAAGAACACAATTATTAGTTGAAGTATGAGCAGTAAATAGAGACTTTAATGTTGTTCTCTTTTCAAAATTTTTCTTTAAAGTATTAAAGTAATTCAAATCTGAATTAATATGAGCACTATGTTTCGCCTTTAAATGCGCCTCAAGACGACCTCGTTTCATTGATTCGTTGGTCAAGCATTGCTGGCATAAAAGACAAAAAGGAACTCGCTCATCGTTGACAGCGGGCATGAACCCAAATTTTAAATATTCCTCCGAATATTGACGAGTTTTTTTCTTGCTTGCAAAACTTAATTTACTATGGGGGCTATAAGAAATAATTATAAGATCGATTAAAAACTAAAATTTAAGTATGTGTTAAAATTAATTTAATGTGACAGAGTAAACGTATACTAAAAAATACATATTTATTTAAATGTATATAACACATTTACTACACTGCCACCGCAAAATAATATATTTTTTCCATTTGACAAAATTTTCTGAAAAGTTATGTTTCTAAAATAAATAAAAATAAAATCAAATACTTACCAATTTAAACTATACAATTTATATATTTATTAAGTAACCGAGTTTTTGAAACAGTTTTGACGGATACTTATTTCAAATTAACACCAACTGAATTCTGTGAACACTACATACATTGCGATGGACCATTCAAGTGCGAACAACTGCGTTGTTTACTGAGATTTTAAAACGTCCGGGATTCCCCGTGGAGCCTGCCGTCTTCCACAGGGAAGTTAACTTGACGATGCCAAACACCCAGTTGATATTTTGGTCTCGTCAAGCGAAATTATACCCGATAATTATTTACCGTAATTATTTAAGAATTTGCTTTTTTCGTTAAATTTGGCATTGCATTTAAATGGCCCGAAGCGAAAGGGTTAAACTCGTCTCGAGTACATTTTCGGATTGCGTCCCACGTTGGGAAACACTGGATTAGGCTATAAAAATTATAGGCTTAGGCTACTTTAACATTTTAAACTTTCAGATTCATTTGCTCTATTTGCTAATAATGTACTTAGCTTCTTCTTCTAGGTAAATAAAACATGGAAGCTCGAAATTTGTTTATTATATTACACAAATAATCTGATTGAATGGATAGCATGAAATACATTAGAGACGGAGAAACAAAATCATTCTTTTAATGTACTATTAACAGTAACTATAAAGTAGCAATATGTAATTTATAGAAATTTTTTAAACTATAATAGATTAAAAGAAGAAACTTTCTATATTAGTTAAAATATGTGACATGTTCATTTTGAATTAAATAATAAAATTGAATATTTTATAATGTAATGCCAATATAATATAGTGAGAATTTTAATTATGTGCCTTTCAATACTTATTCTACTAAAAATGTATAATAATATAACTATTTACTAACCAGATTTTTTTAAATGAACATTACAGCGTGCTTGCATTCATTATTTAGGGAGGAAAATTGTCATTCTACTATTTCTGTAACGTCTCAAAATATTTTTTAAGTTCGTAAACATTTGTGTGAAACTGATTCTATAAAAAAATGCTCCTTTTCAATTTATCAAATATTATAGTTTATCTCATACCTTCTTATTTATTTATTTATTTTTACACCAAAGACGAGTCATAAGCGTTTCAATCTCATTTACATTGCATAAGAAAATGAAATTTGAAATAAAACAAAATTTTTTATATATCAACTCCATTTCAAATTTCAAAAGATCGAAAATTTGTTTAAAAGACAATAAACCTTCATTATTTTGAGAATAAATGCTTTTGAAAGAAGTATATTTATTAATTTAAAATAGGTTAACAATTAAAGACTGGGTTTAATGCCACTGTTTGACAATTCATTTAGTTATTTTGAGATTTGAATGAAATACTGAATTTATATATATATAATTTCATATAGTGAAAATCTAGTGTCGAAACTTTTCCCTAATTCCAAGAATAAGGCGATCAAAGATGAGATTCAACTGAAGAAAACCATTCAATTAATGGTCTACTTTTTAAAATGTATCATTGCTCAGGATCCACACTAAGGAATTTTTGAGTAAGCTACTCAGTCAAGAAGAGATAGATCTTAAAAATGGCCCACGAATTTACCAATTAATATTTCTTTAGCTTTATAGTCTACAAGGTAAAGCAATTAAAAAATACAAATAATTTTCTACAAAAAAAAAAAAAAAAAAAAAAAAAAACGGTAAACGGAAGTTTTTTTACTTAAACTGGAAGAAGAGAGTCACAAACACAATTTATTCTCATTTTCAAGCTTTGCATTATGCAAATGTTGAGTTTGTCGACAACGCTTTAGCAAATCTCAAATGTGATTTGACTTTTAATTTAAAATAAGTTTCGCAGTACTTGCAACAAAGTTGAAAAGAATGATCGAAATACAGCAAGCGCTTTATTTTGATAATTTTGATGTCTCAAAGAAATCATTTAACCTAATTAATAGACTTTAATAATAGTTGGCCTCTTTTCTGAGCAATATTTTCCACCCACGAATTTACTTTGTCGAGGTTATTTTGCCTCTCCATGTGTATACTGCTATCTCTTTAAACACCATACCCTGTGAAGCACTTAAAAATGGAGATGGTTCGATGAACACCCATGTTTCAGTGCGACTGGCACCAAAAATTTAACATGTACAATACTTTACCTTTTCCAAAAAGTTCTAAGAATTACAATCATGTTGGTCGAAGATGTGGTGACGAGATAATATTTACTCACTCTTGTTATTAAAAGAGGTCAGCGGGAGCCGTTGACCTCTTTTAATAACAAGAGTATAACCTAATATTACACTTGAAGATCTATGCATGGTTACAACGCGCGATGAATAAAAGAATAAGTACTCCCACAGATTGAATGCTTGCATGGTGACTCATAAGTAGTTACCGGTGGTAGTTGTTGTCAACAGGAGGGGATAAGGTTGGGATATTACCTGAGACTGCTTTCGCGTATGAAAAGTCACTTTTTACAATTCTAGATTTGGGCACAGTTGGAAGGGGTGCAATGTTGCCTGTGATTTTCTTCTTGTTTTTGTTTGTAGGGTTTTCGGGGCAACCGCCATACGAATCTAACACTTACAAATGAACCAAAAAGTATTACATACAGAATATATAAATTTCTATTTATTAGAAAAATTGGTAGTGCTTATTCTATTTTAATGCTCACAAAGTGCATTAAAAAATGTTACTTTTATTTACAAGTGTTTCCATTATTTTGATAACCACTTGTGTAATTTAGTGTGTTTCTAAAAGACCCCCGTTTTTACGAACTATTATTAGGGAATAGTAAAATGATTCTTAAATTTGAAAGTTCATAAAATAAAAGCATATTAGTATAAGAGCCAGAAATTGATTTTTTTTTATTAAAATATTCTCCCTTTATAAACAAAGTACAACTCAAAAAAGTTATTTACAGTATATTACAGTATGTTTTATAAGAAACACTTGCAAAATGAAATATATACCTAAAAGCAATTTTAACTTTCATTTTAGTGATGAAAAATTAAGTAAATAATTAAACAAAATAATTTATTTTGTTTCAAAATATTTTTAAAATAACTTTCTGATGCTTTCAATGTAGGAGAAAGAGCATTTTGCTGTTATTTTCTTCAAAACGGTAATTCAAATATGAGAGTCATTCAGCTATTCAATTTACAGTAAGTTGTTGCTTTGTTCCATTTTCATCCTGTTTGATACATGAAAGTTCTTTCTCTCACATTTAATAACGTTTCTATTCAATTTACTACTAAAACCACATTTAGAAAGTTCTGGAGTGAAAGTAACTCATTTGCATTCAAGTCGTCGGATTTATGTTCTTTGTTTTAATAGTTACGGTGGCATGTTAATAAAGTCTACCAGTCATAATCAAGCATAGATAGACAAATGAATTGCTTTTAGAATGTTGATTTCCTAAAGTCATTCCAATCACTCTTTGTTACAGTACAACCACTTATTAAAAAAATAATAAAATGAAATAAAATATTTGTGTTCGAAGCTGTTAGATTACCCTCTAATCTATGGGCTGTAAGATGGCAATTATATTAACCGGGAGAAACTATACACAAATTGCTTCACAGTATCTAGAACTACAAAGTAAATAGAGCAGTTCCCTAATCTTAGGAGCACCTTACGATTCTTCAATAAAAATATTAATCCAAATTTCTTAGCCATGAAATAAAAAATTAAATAAAACAGCCTATTTTAAATCTATTATTATCCGTCCTTTCTTGAGTGAACTCTTTGTGAATTTCCTCCAAAGTGTTATTAATATTTGCAATTATATTAGGAGTTTTTGCAAAAATGATCCCAACTGCCAAGCGACGCTTTTTAGAACTCAGTATTCACGAAGTAGGTGAAAAAGCACTTTTAAACATGAATATATAATTGCAGCAAAATTATATTTAGCAGCAGTTTTCCTTAGTAAATGAGGAATGAAAATCGTTCCCAGTCAATAATGCTCAACAGCCAGTTGTCGTTCTTCCATACTAGTAGTTTGGTGGACTTCGCGCGCTGTGCTGTGTCACTACTAATAATAATGAAAAAAATTTCTCTGGTTATGCCATCGTCAGACAGGGTTACATTCGTAGACTGACCAAGAAAAATGCAATAAGCAAAGAATAGCTATTGTGACAAATGTCAAAATCATTTTTCATCTCGAATCAATCATTTCTTCATCATTTTGATCACACAAAAATTTGGAAGTGTGGTCTCAAACACGCATGCCCCTATTTACCTCGTCTGTACAAACTAAATACTCAATAAAACCTTTTATTCATAGCTACTTTCCTTCAACACGGATCTTATGGACTTATGAGAAATTTGCAACTGCTTCACATGTCAGACTATTTAAAAAAAAAAAAAAAAAAAAAAAAAAATTCTAATCTCTAAATATGATTCTGAACCAAAATCAAAAGTCTTCACTGCTCCTTATTGATTCACTATAATTATTTACCCTCTATAATTGCTACAAAAAGCAACATTGCATGGAAAGATTCTAAATAATGCTTTTTCATCACACTGCATTATTTAAAGAGTCAAAGTATGCAAGAATAAATAAATAAACTCGGTGGCCCAATAGAATATGAAGGCCAAAATATAGGTCTGCAGTGCCCAAATCAGATCGAAGGCCCTGGGATGCGAAGCCAGTTAGTAATCAGACTGATGCGAAACCTCGAGTATTTCGTTCTCAAGTTTACTTGATTCTCAGTTTTATCAACCCACTGAAGGGATGAAAGGCTGAATCAATCTTTCCCAGATCTAGGATCAAACCTACCTATGTCTTGACTGCACCAACGAGGCTTCAAATAAAATTCATGTTTACAGTATAGTTCGCAGCTGCAACAGCTTGACTGGTGATGGCCGGAACTTGATTACAAATTTCTTGTCAAATAATGGTATATGTATATATGTTACCGTGAAAGACCGAAATCAGAGAATGTCGACATTCACCGGTAAATGTCAACAAACACCAAATACGTCGGTGAAAGATCGAATATTTCATTACATTCTTGTACATTCGGACCCTCACCAGTGTATGTCGACAATCACAGATATGCTCTGGTGAAAGTCGAAAAGAGAAGAGGCGACTGGCTGTTTCTTGCCAAATTCTTTGTACTAGTGGAGTCAGACTTATGCATATGAAAAATTCGATGGTAAGAGCAAAGTTTTCTTAATTTTTTTTTCTGATTTCTTTATTTATATAGAATGGATACTGCAGTGAATCATAATCTTTTTCTTGAAAAGTTAAATGTATTAATTTGGAGTAAACAAGAAGACAATTGCCTTTGTTTTTCTAGAGAAAATTACTCTAAAATACTTTCTGAAGTAGTTTCTGCTAAAAATAAGTGCAACACACCTTTGGATTCCAGACGATTAAAATGTTTTGAAATTTTAAAAATTAATGATGAGGAGAAGTTAATTGTACCATTAAAACCAGGAGAAACGAATATACTGTATTATGTTACCAATGAGGAATTGCTTACTATACTATATGAAGTTCATACCAGGATAGGCCATGGAGAAAGAACATGTATGCGCTTAAAGAGTTGCAAAATAAATACAAAAATAATACAAAAAATCTCACAAGCATTGCATATGCAATGCTTGTGAGATTTCCAAGTACGCGATGTCTTGATTCCGTTATCTGCAATTGTTTGCTGCTTCCTAATTTAATATTACGTAATATATAAGAAAAAGTCGTTCAGATTTAATTTGAATGCCACGTAAATTCGTTTCGTTTTTTTCAAAGATCCGTTTTTTCCGATGTGAGCAAAAGTCGAAAGGGTACCGGTGAGCACACATTTTTTAGACCGACTGTAGGATGACAATGCTATTTGTCATGCTGCGATATCCACAATAGATTTGTTTGTCTACAAAATGGTGAACCGATTCGACTGGCTTACCCTGAGTTCTGACTTGAGTTCTACAAAAAAGCTTTGAGATGTCTTCTCCAAGTCGAATTTGGATGAATATACCACTGTTCATCATGCAAACAGTTGTGAAAAACATGTCCCTGAAGATTAAGTCTCTTATTGCCTCAGGTGGAGGCTCTACCAACTATTGAATATGAATAAATTGTGTTTTGCTCTTCTATCACAAGTATCCAAGTGCTTATTGGTAGATAGTGTGGATTTATTTATTTATTTTTTATTTATTTTTTTTTTTTTGTGTGGAAATGTTTAGATTATATATCTCGATTGTAGTAGAAGATATTTTTTTTGAATTGCAGATTGCACATAGGAGACATTTTTTGCTTCATCAACATATTCTGGCGGCTTTCAGTTTGCCTGTAGCAGGCAATCTGGTATGCAATAACCTTCTTTTATTGTCGACGTACCATCTATTTAAACCGTGGAATGTTTGTTGTTAAAATTTAGTTTGTTTGTTCAGTAATTGTTCAATTTTCAGATTGATCCATATATTTTGTATCTAGGCATTCTTCCTTGAACCATATCAAAAGTTTCTAATTCTTTCTGAGCACTAACTAGGGACCTTCAGTAATTCTTATGATTATTGAAGCATAGAGAAATGTGGCAAGTGTTAGATATTTTTAGGCTTTCTAAAAAGCAGAAGAGGATTATTTTATTTTAATGTTATGGTTTATTAAGATTTTTCTTATTTGCTTTTTTCAGGAAATTCTGATGTTCAGACAGATCTTTACACGAGAAAAAAATAAAAAGAAAGAATAAACGAGTGGTGGTGGGGAGACTAATTCCCCCACTTAGTATAGTAAAAATAAACCAGATCCATGAGACCAAAAATGTTCAGAAAGTCCAAAAACAGCTGAGGGTATGCTACAGTCTCTTCAAGAGAAGCACAGAAATTGCAGAACAGGCTGAGGAGAGAAGGGGCTACCGTTGCATTTTGGACATGAAGGAAAAGTTTTTTCGCTACCCTCAAAGCAATGCATCTCAGGTGGCCAGTAGAAAATCCTGAGAATGCTGTCTGATGTACCCTAGAGGGCCTGGATATTATAGTGGGTCAGAGGTGTTTCTAAAAGTACCATGAGTGAAAATTAGGTTCGGCCTAGGATTTGCAAGCTAGCTCCCTGGCCATGGAGAAAATCACTCTTGGACAAAGGCATGGGGTCTTCAGCAGCCTTCTCATCACCACAACCCCATTTGCGGGAAGGCCAACGTGCGAGGAAACCCACTGTAGATCCATAGGGTTCAGATCTGAGCGAGATTTTTATAACTGTGGAATGGTCCTACTTGAGCAGTCGTCGATGGAAGGCCAAGACGAGATATGCTGGATCAAGGATAGCAGAATAAAAATAACCATCATAGAGATTCTATAGCATTAGCTATATTATTAATTATATGCTTATCTATGCTGTCGATTTGCACCTTTGTTTTATTAACATAATAAGGAGTTTCACAGGAATTTGTCTGAAGCAATGTGATCTGCAAAGCAGGTGATATAGAAGACATCCTCGCTACAAATTCTTTTTTTGCTTCCATATTTCTCCTGAATATCATAAAAGTAATTGGAACAATTTACCTTTTTGAAATTAAAATCTTTACATGAAAATTAAAATTCTCTACTTTTTTTTTATTCATTAAGACACATATATCAAGACAAGCGAGTGGCTAATATGTAAATAAGATTTTTTTTTTTTTTAAACTCAAAAGGAAATGAAGTAATGCGGAAACAATTTTGAGACGCGGAGCTTTTTTATTCATCATTTCTATTATGTATTAACAACTGGACTGTAAAATATCAGTCGTTTATAAGCAACTTGTTTTAATGAATTTCAGTTTGAAATCATTTTAAATTTTCATTTCTAAAAACTCGGACTATCTGAATGATTTAGTTACTACATCTGTAGTTTTGGGGCTTGCTACTATGAATGTTGTCGGGCAAATACGATATCGGAGAAATTTTATCTTATTCCCTTTTCTTTAATGTTGAAAAAAATAAATTACTTATGATGCTAATAAATCCCTCCCCCCTTTTTTTTTTTTAAATAATTTTGAACTTTTTTTGTATAAGGTAAGAAGAAAGTTCTTGTCCATTTTACATTGCTAGTAAATGAAGTGTGAATAAGTATGCAAATTAGGATAGTTAGTGGTTAAGACACCGGTTAGTTGGGAGGAAGAATGTCAGTCGTTATGAAAGCGGGTCTACTTTGCACATTCATCTATCGTAACTAGCGAAGAGAAATGGATGTGTCGAAGAAGAGTCGTTTGGTGTTGCTTGCTTTTCGACTTCGAAGCGGGCTGCATCAAGTAGCCGAATTTATTTAGCATTTCGTGATTGTACTGTGAATGATACCCCAGCACTGTTATCCCAGGATACCGTTCCACACAGTGCAAGACCACCTATGCACCCACACAAGATTATGATTTATGTCTGGTGGGCTAATCGTCAAGTCAGTCGTTTACTACGGGTTGCTGGTATGACCAAAAGGCCACTGAAGACCTGTACTCGAAGCAATTGAAACGTGTGCTACAAGATTTGCAACAGAAGGAGCCAACACTGGTTAATCGCAAGGATGTACTGTTCTAGGCCAATAATGCAAGGTCGCATATCGTGGGGGAGGGGAGCCAGGAATACCATGCAGTGACTTGGTTGGGAGACCTCTTCCATCCTCTTTACTCACCTGACCTTGCATAATCATAGTACCACTTCTTCGATTCCCTGAACAATTATCTTCGTGAAAAATCCCTCGCCAATGCAGTAAACTTGCACCAAGCACTTCTTTGCATTCAACCCCCACAGAATTTTATCTCATAGAGGTAGCACAACTGGAGACAATTTGACAGAAAGTGCTAGACGGTAATGCTGATTACTTCGAGGACTAACAATAGGCTACACTGTCTGTAAGTCATTAAGAATGGTAAGAGGTTTTTTTGTTTACCTTGTAAATACTGATACTGAAAGGCATTAGTACTTGGAAATCTTGCCTCCATTCTTTATTTATATCCAAAAATAATTTTGAGGTATTTAATTTTTTTTTTTGCCTATATTATATAGACAGAAATAAAATCAGTTATTTACGTGATATTTTAATGAAGCTTGAGTCATTATTTCTGTTATTTACATAGTTTTATGAAATTTGTTATAAAATGGAAGAGGAAAATATCTTAATGATCTTAATAGTTAAAGTGACATTAATTGATAAAATTATCTTTTAACTATTATGAAAGAATATTGGGGAAGCTAAAATGTTTAATTAACCTAGATTTGAGTCTTTTAATATATTAAGTTTTTTTCTGCTCTACTGTAATTTTTTGCATACACTGATTAACCAAGCAGAACACAATTTTAAATGGATTCCTAACCTCTACAGCAGTGGTTCTTAACCTTTTTAAGCCGCGACCCAAAAAAAAGTCAAAATTTTTTCATTGCTTTATTTTAGAGCATAATTTTAAAAAATCTTCAATCCTACGATGATGATTTTTTTAACTTAAATTTTTTATTTATTTTTTTAATAATAAAGATAAACAAAAGTACTTTTCGATCCAAGGAAAATTTAATTAATAATCAAGTGTTTTTAATAATTTTTATTGACCAAATTAAAATATATTTATAACTTTTGAAAATAATTGATATTTAACATATTCCTAAAAAAAAAAAAAAGAAATATCAATACATATGTTAAGTCTTTTAAATTTTAAATGCAAGTCATACAGTTTTAATGAGAACCATGTGCTTGAATACATTTTGAAAGATCTTCAATCATCGGTTGAATGCTTGTCAAGGAGCACCTTATATCTATTTCAGGATTTAACTTGTTCCGGTAATTGTTTTTGATTACACACAGATCTGAAAAACCAGCCTCACTCATATATGTTGTTGAAAAGGGCAATAATACTTTTAGGGCTTCTTTAACAATTATTGGTTTTTCGGTTTTTAATTTTAACCAGAAATCACATAAAGATTGAGTGTTTTTGTAGAAATTGTATCGAAGTGCTTGGTCACTTTGTATTTCTATTAATTGTTCTTGAAATTGATTAATATAAACAAATTCCTCATGCAAATCACTTACATCAAAATTAAATGGCATTCGAACCCAACTGTATTTGAAAACATCGTCTGCAGGGAAATATCGATCAAAGTCTGCTATTAGTTTTTCGAAATGATTAATAATAATTTTCTGTATTTCAAAATCTGTGTATATTAATGTAATGTCAATGATGTCTTATTATCATATATATGTCTATTATATATAATGTCAATATATATATTATATATTAATGTCTTCAACAAGTAAATTAAGAGTCGGGAATGAAGCAAGTTTCTTTACTTCAACCTTATTTCTCCATAATTTAAGTTTAGGGAATAACTCTTCTAGGAGGTGTTGGTATTACTTATTATTTGGTGTATTACTAAATTTTTTAGTTCGACTCAGCGCGACGAAGAAATATGCTTCGCGACCCAATTTTGGGTTGCGACCCATAGGTTAAGAACAGCTGCTCTACAGTCATCCTCTCAAAGGTGAGAATTGAATCTGTAATTTGTTGGATTAGATACTTTAAAGTTAATTCTAGAGTTACAACAGCATACAATCCCATTCCTAGCTCACAGTTGGACTTCAGCAGTTAGATGGCAGCAGCTGGATTGAAGTCTTGGTAATTTAGTGGCAGGGACCAAATTAAAAAATCCTTTAATTCTTGACCTTCCACTCCCAAAGATATTATTTCTCTTGGAAGACATTGCGACTATGACCTATTTAACGTACCTCAGCTGTGATGGATCATTGATTAAATCGGTAGTCTAACTCATTAGTTCGGAGTATGACAACGACGCCCTACCCAACCAGGCAACAGTGAACCACGGTAATCTTGTTTCACAAGCATGCTGTATCTAACCATGTTGGCTAACGTGAGTTGGACTCTACCAGTTAGATGTAAGCAGCCGGGAGGGTGTCTTCTTAAGTTAGAAGCCAAACAGAAGATTCCCGAATATTGCTCTGATATCCCCAGGTGTACTATTTCACTTGGAGAACATTGCGACTATGACCTATTTAACGTACCCCAGCTGCGATGGATCATTGATTAAATCGGTAGTCTAACTCATTAGTTCGGAGTATGACAACGACGCCCTACCCAACCAGGCAACAGTGAACCACGGTAATCTTGTTTCACAAGCATGCTGTACCTAACCGTGAGTTGGGCTCTACCAATTAGATGAAAGCAGCCGGGAGGGTGTCTTCTTAAGTTAAAAGCCAAACAGAAGATTCCCGAATATTGCTCTGATATCCCTAGGTGTACTATTTCACTTGGAGAACATTGAGACCATGACCCATTTAACGTGCCCTATCCGCTTAAGCAAACTCAAAGGATATTCGATTAAACACCGATTGAAACTGTCTTTCGACATTGAGAATGATGCTTTAAACCAACCAAGGCATCGTTCTCAAGGTCAGAAGGAATCTAATTTTATTGCACCAACATGCTGCCCTGTACCTAGCCTAACCCTGAGTTGGGCTCTAACTTTTATGTGGAAGCAGCCGGATGAAAGTCTTCGTAATTTAGAAGCAAGGATCAAGCAAAAAGATTCCCCGTACTAGAACTGCCACCCTCAGTGGTATCACTTCACATGGAGGACATTGCGACCACGACATGTTTAATGTGCCTCAAACATCGTTAGTGAACACGAAGGATCATTGGTTAGATTGGGATTTGAACTCATTACCTTCTCATAACGAGAACGAACACCATCAGTAACAAGGCCACAATCTCGTAGCTGACACTACGGACTTATGTTACGTATATGGCTAATGTAGATGTAATATTATGTGCATTACTAAGGTTGCGTAAAAAGAATTTTGTGTGTGATTTACATTTTTTTTATTTATCTTCTTATAACAATGCAAACATAATTAACTGCATTATTTCTTTTATTTTTTTTAAATTACTTTTTTCTTATGGATGGATTTGAATAAGCAGGTGGGAGGTGGTCACCAGATGTCCTCCCTGATAATTGTTGAGATAGTAATTTGCTAACGTTATTATACATTCTGCTCTAGAGTTCATAGGTTCGATTCCCAGCCCATTTTTGGATAATGTTACGGAATCCACTTTATGTGTAAAAAAATAATTACCTTTAAAAGATAACAAATCAAATCACCTTACTGAGTACCGGTAATATTTTTACCAACTTCTCATTCATTAAGGCTTTACCTAAATAAGCGGATACGCATTAAGAATTTATACAGTGTAGAGTAAATAACTCACACATACACATAGTTTTTGTTATACACATTTTTTATTAATGTACACTTTCCAAACCAGAAATACGACATTTACATGGTAAATATATACGCAGCATATAATTATGAGTACAAAAAATTAAAACCATTTGTAAAACAGTCTCGAAAATAATACTGCGTTTACATGCACAATCTACATATAAAATAATAATGTACTTTTTATGTATATAAAACATGCTAGTTAAATATATTCAAAGCGAAACATTACATATCTGCCCTTTTTGCTTAGGTGATATTATAACATTTGACATGGTAAACCAATTATCAACATTTGTTGTGAAGGAAGTGCTTATGATGAAACCCTTTCTATAGTTATACAGCTTTCTCGATTTTTCTGACTCCTGCAATAGACGCTCGTTTCTACCGACAATCAAGATTTTATGAACTAGTATCTGGTCCCATAGAAGCATTTCGATGCTCATTTACGAATAAAAATTTTGAAAAATCTTTTTTTTTTTATGATCGTATTATCACGCCTCTTTCGTTTACGATCCTTTTTTTTTTTATCATACTTTTTCACAATTATTTTATTTAATAATGGTTGAGATAATTTGGATCAACATTTTTGTTCAAGAATCGTAAATCTTCGATTGTTGATAACTGAAATGTTGACTTCTGACATACAGCAGGGGTGGCCAAACTTTTGGGATCCGCGGTCTACTCCACATTTAAAAAATCGAAGGCGGTCTACCAATTTCAGAGCTAAATTAACGTACATATTTATTTTCAGTAACAAGAAAATATGGTAAATTATGTAATTTTTACAAAATAAAAATTTACTAACGAAAATAATCAAAGTATTCATATATCTAAAAGTGACCATCCTATTCACCTCGTTTAGTTGAAATTTGGCACTGTATAGCTTCGAAAAGTTTATCATATTGTGGCTAGTACAAGCTTATTGCAATGCATAAACATGAAATTAAATGCTCATCTGTTAAATGCGACCAATGTTTGTTTTTGTTCATGGTTGAAAAAGCAGATTCGCAAAGATACCTCGATCCAAAGTATGATTTTAAATACAAAATCAATTTGTAAATATTTGGAAACGTTTCCTCAGAAATTAATTTCCAAAAATCAGTATCGCTAAATATTGTCTGGATTTAAGAAATATATCGCAACTTTATTTAATAATTTATTCCTCGACCGTGACTGATGTGATATCTATTAAATGTCCTATATTTTCAGATACTCTATCAATGTTGACATTTTCATTAAATGGAAATATCATAAAATTGAGTATTTCTTTCAACCGAATTAAATCAGCGAATTTTCTTTCAAATTCTTCAAACAAAACAAGTAAGTAATAAGCGAAATCTATGAAGTCTCGGTTTGGGTTATGGATGCACTCTTCCTATATGTTTTTGAAGTTTCTCAATTCATGTTTTCTTAATTGAGATGCATAACTTTCTATATTTTTTTGATACAGATCATACAGCATGATTTTTGATCAGACATACAGCATGATGTTCTGATGACGTCAGTATGACGTTCTGAGAATTAATATCTTGGTGATTTTGAAATGTAGGCTTTATTTGAGGAGCTAAAAACAATTACCTGATACTTGAGTGAAGATGAAGTACTCTCGTCCACGAAGAAACTAACTGTCGAAACCAAAATCCTTTTTCAGAACTTTTAGAATGTCAACTCAGTTGAAATTTGTGTGCAAGAAGTTTTGGATGATTCAGTGATTGAGAAGACATTGAGAGAAAGGTCGTGAAAAAAAAGAAGAAAATGAGTTTGCGAAACGAGGTTTACAAGATTGAGGTACGTTTTAGGGAAAAACATCAATGAAGGACTTTCTTGAATCGAAAAAATTGGAAAAATATTGTTGTAAAAATATAGTATTGAAATCAAAAAAAAAAAAAAAAAAAAAAAATAAAAAATAAAAAATAAATTTAATTGTATTACTTAAATTTTTTTGTTAAATGAAAATAAGAATTGATTTTAAATATGTATTTTAATCTGAATTGTTTCTAATATAACGAAATGCTATATCATTTTTTTAATGGTACTTAATTTATGAAGAAAGAGCTGTTGGGTAACAATAATTAGTTTTAAGATATAAATTTTCTATTTTCTGAACTTTGGAATTTTAAGAATTGTTTTACTAGTCAGTCCTTACAAGTTGGTAAAAACGAGCATCTTCTGTATAATTATATATTTTGATTAAAATAATAAGAAACTTTGTTTGGTTCAACAAATACATAAAACAAATTATCTCAAAATATCATGATTAACGAATGATTTTTATTAGATTTATTGCGATTATTTTGATATTTTAATTTAGAAAAATGGTTAAAAAAAGGGAATTTTTAATTTATAAAAAATATTCTTAAAAACAGGTCATGCATTACTTCCACATACACTATATATATATATATATTTATATATATATATATATATATATATATATATATATATATATATCTGTGTGTGTGTATGTATTTATGTATGTATGTATTGGTATTTAATTAGTAAATAGTGTTTCATTCTCTCCAATTAAATTGGATTCATTGCAATATTTAAGAATTGATTTAAGTCTTGTAAGATTATTTGAATTTCAGGTAGTAAAATAATGGAAATTTTCACACTATTTGATTAGAATTTCACTCAATATTTTTAAAATTTTAGAAAATAAAAGAAAGAATTTGGTAAAAAAGAAAACACACAGAAATTTTGAAAATAAGAACAATACCTTGAGTCAAATTAAATTTTTGAGTTAACACCAATTATAATTTATACCAACATATAAAAGAACATACAGGGACATAAAAAAGAACTATTTTGCTGCCCACACTCCTCAAGAAAAATCTAGACACAGTGAAGAATTTTAAAATAGTAATTCCTGAAGTCCAGGATAACATTGGATAATAACCCTATATACATAACCATCATAGACATAACATCATTTTAAATATATTTCACTCTCTCATATAAACTATACATTTCTAATTCCAATAGAAAATAGTAGCACAATTTTTTGCAAATAGGCATTGATTTTCTTAAATAATGCAACAATCATATATATATTTTTAATATCTTCATATAACCCTTTTATTAATTAAAGTAGTTGAGAAAAACATTAGAATAAAATAGTATGGTAAATCTTTAAGTAGGAAATCATATTTGATATTGAAAACAGCACAATCTTCAGTAAATGTGTAGAACAGAAAACTATCATCACATTAGAAGTGCCTCATCGCCAAAAAAAAGAAAAAAAAAAGAAGATTGGCTAATGGAAAGGAGCTTGGATATGCATTATGACCTCATTTTCAAAATCTCAATATTGTACTATATTATTTTGTCTTTGAAATTTCAATTTGAAATGTTATTTTTAAGATAACATGTAAAGTTTTTAACGACGGAAATAGAATTTTTGATATGAATTTGCCCATGACGAGTTTTCTGTTTTATACATTTTCCTTTTAACACTTGCATTTGGACATTGAAATGAGGAAATAGGAATATATAATTTGATATTAATAGGATCTAAAACAATCTGATATGAATAGAAACACCGAGGGACATAGCGAATAGAACTTTCTTGATTTCGAGCAATAACTAGACATTTGCATGGAACATTAAGCCTGAGAGGAGTAATATGATGCAAAAAGTTTGGAAAATGTCGTTTTGTCACTTCACAAGTTCAAATATTATTGAAATCTTAAGGATATTCCAGCTTATAGACTGATAAATGAAACGCATTGTTATTGATTTAATAAAAATGTCTTAATTTCATAAGTCTTTGCCAACGCTTTATTCAAATTAAAAACTTATAATAGAACAGATTGCGTATAAGATTCAAATATGCCAAGCTATATTTTGAGTCAGAAACATAACAAATATTTTAAAATAGTATATTAAGAACACCATATAAATTTGTTCTATATCAATTCTTAAATACATTTACAATTAAACAGATGAAAAAATAATCTGCTTGATTATCACAGCGTATTTAGAGTGCATTAATAGAAAAATTAAACCAACCCCAAATTAAGACTAGAGGATACGCATTCTGTTCTTATACAGTATTGAAAATTGGAGATTTCATCCATCGGAAAGTCTTATCATTTTTTAAGAACATAGCAACACACTAACATGTATATACCAAAATAGTCGAATTTCTTAGATATGTTTTGCAATCAACCCAAGTATTATTAGCAATAATACAAATAGTGATTCAATGTCAACAAAACTAGTTTCATTTTTAAAATTAATGTTATTTACATTGGAGAACAAATGATGAATATACTGTAACTTAGAAATTTCAACTAGAATTTCTACTGTCAAATAGTTTATCTAAAATATTATGTGATGAGAATAAATCGATGGCGCCATCTTAGTATGAAATTAATTACAATTTTAAGATATAAAAGACAAAAATGTAGAAACAACAATTCCACTGCTGTTTGTGTACAAATAACATTTTACTTGCTAATTTTCCACTTTTCTTTTCATAGGAAAATTTTCAAATATTTTTAAAATTTTCTCTTTTTTTTTTTACATAGATATATTGAAAGTGGTTAATTCTTATAAAATCACAGAACATGATACGATTACCACACTTGTTACATTTGACATGAAATATATCTTAATGTGTAAGGAAATGTGTATTATAAAAAAATAAGAGAACTTAGTGAAATATTATATCCTATCATTGCGTCACGTTAACTTTATTTTAAAGCAGCCCCTTAAGTGAGAGGCGTAGAAAACGATATGGAGAAATCTTTGGCATGGAAGTGCATCATGTTTTATACATTTTCTGCAAATAACACATTGCAAAACACTTATCATAAATTATGACATCCTCTAACAGAAAGAATGTGAATGCATTTTAATTTATAAAAAAAAAAACATTAAAAAATGAAGCCATTATTTTTTAATATAAAGATATTAATAAAATTTCCACATGATTTATTCCAGAACAAGATATTTACAAAAATAAAAAATATTGTTTTAGATAATTTTTTTTTTATGAAAAGATGCATTATGTGTGTGTGTATCCGGTATTTTTAAGATAAATTTCAAGAGAATGAGCTGTATTTACTGTCTTCCACAAGAATAGATCTCACCAAATAATCTAGTAACGGTCTCTATAGCAACAAGAATTGTCCATTTTAGAATGGTGATTAAGGATGTTATTAATTGGCAATATTTAGAGAAGTACCACATGATATCCTCAAGGCATTCAGAATACCAAAGTTGGTGATTTACCTCTTGCTCCTCTAGCCGGAACGTAACTTATTTCCATGGCAACAGACAGACATACACAAATTGGCTATTCTCTGGGTAGGTAGACAGTAACAACTTTCAGCATAATAATTTGATCATATTTTAGCCCAAATATAATCAAATGAAGTAAAGTTTAATGATTGTCATGTTACGTGATAATGTGGTCTTAATTGTGTTCTTTATTTGGTGAACATTGCAAAATTTTTAACATTATCAAGCATTTAAATAAGACTAGTTAGCTTAATCTTAACACTTTTCTTATAAAAAATATAATGTTTTAGGAAATAAATATATTATTTTTTGCACCAAAATGAAATGGAAAATTGGAAGTATATTTTTTCATCATACACATTAAAAAAATTGGGTGTAGAAAGGTGTTCCATTGAAAAATTTAAAATGCTTAAATGATGCTAAAGGATTGCTTTCTCTAATTTTTAAGAAACAAGAGACTGTAATACACATATGAATGTACTGTAAATCCCATTCATTTATGCATTTATTATTGCATTCATTATCATTACATTCATTATTTTGATTGTGAAGAAAGCAAAAACAAATTTTTCGCTCCTTATTTACATGCAGTGCTAAAATTTTACACATTTCGAAAACTGTATACAATAAATCTATACGAAAGATTTTGAAAGTTGTAACTTAAGCTAGATAACTATGACTTAAGGATTATCTTTTTATTTAGTTTGAAGCTATTATAGAAATGTATCCACATTTAAGTCAGGTATTTTTTGAGAACTTGCACCGTCAATTAATTACCAAATTTCTTAAGCTTCCCTTTAATGCAGATTTTGACGGAAGTTTTATTTACCAAAATACTCACAAGTGGCGCTATTGGATTTTGGTAAAATCTGATCAAAAGTAATTCTTTAAGTTAATCCTCGTAGATAACTTGACTAAAACTAGAATTTCATAATAAAATTCACAAATTTTAAAATAAAAGTTCACAAAAGATGTACAAAACTAATACAAGATGTTCAAAATTTAAATTCCTAAGAAAATTTTCCTTTGAATAGCTTTAAATCAAAAATTACAATGGATCGATAGATCGGAAAAATTACATGCGGTAAATTGGTTCTTAAAATTGCACCGAAGAAAAACTGCAAACAAATAATTTTCTATCATCATTTGTTTCCAAAAATTCATCCTATTTTCTTCTCATAAATATTACACCATTTGATCAATAAAATCTATTCACTAATATTGGATTAATGTGAAACTAGACAAGGACAAGTATTTACAATGTGTGCACCACGGAAGGATCTTTCCTCTTAAAAACAGTTTGAATATTCTTTTTGGATTCTACATTTTATTATGGTATGATTAATCAAATTTACTTAGTAAAATAGAATGTTTAAAATATATTTACTGCTCTTAATGTAGTTTCAACAGGGGCATACCGATTTTAATGAAATCCTTCAACATTATAAAAACAGAAAATAAATTTAAAATTAAACATGAAAAAGTATAATAATGATAGGATTTTACTTAGATAAATTGTGCAAATATGTACTTTAAAAAATCATTGTAATAATTTTTTTGGGTATAATCATTTTATAAATAATTTTTTAAATAAAATTGGAAAATGTTTTTTTTAAATAAATATCTATTTGTTATTTTTACATTTTATTATTATTTATTTCAAACTCAAATTGCTTTCACTTGAATAAGGGTCTTTATAATAAGGGAAAGTGGAAATGCTTCCGATTGTAGTGATGTCACACCATTGTAATGATGCCATCGAGTGTGTGCACTAAGTGGCATTTTATTTCCCTCCAATTGGCATATAACAGAAGATTAATTCTTCATAATTCGATTAGTCTCGTGCTAGTTGACGAGAGTTTTGTATTCAGACGATTTTGTAAGACGATGTTCTAAAGTTTTGTTCGACATTATTCACTGGAAAATAAACATTATTATTTGTAAGAAGTCTCAAATTAATTATACAAAAGAACACACGCAACACTGGAACTTCTACACGATCCTTATATATAGTGTTTAAAATTCTAGCACAAAGGTGAAAATTTTCTTTCACCAAGTGATAAATGTATAAATGTCAACTCCGATAAAAAATATTGAGCAATTTAAGTAAATGAAATGAGTATCACATTTATGTAAAAACTATCACATTTAAAGATGCCTGGAAAAACTCATAATGACTTTCTAAACATCTAAATAGTAGATTTTGAAGACAAGGATATTTACAGTGGTATGTAGACAGAGATACAACATAAAAAAGATCTCTGATTTCTATGCTCTAACCGCATGCTATTTTCTCTCACATTGATTACTTGTGCAAATGTTAAAAATGAAATAAATACCCTTTGATACCAAGTGTGCTTAAAATGCAGTTAAGCATTATTAACAGTGTTGATTTCTCTTGCTTTTGCTTAGGGTATGTTCAGTAGAACTAGTTTTGGAAATGAAGTCTAACTGTTCATAAAAAGGGTTAAATGTGAAAAAATTGCACAGCTATGAAATTTATAATTGAAAAATGTTTAATTATATATCAATGGAAATTGATAGGTGTATTTTTTAACACTCTACAAAATATTATTTTTAAAATTTTTCTTTTTGTTTTGAAAATCTTATTTATTTTTTTTTCATAAATTTTATAATTTTATGATTGAAAAATTATCTTTCAATAGATTACTTTTAAGTGGGGCGTCGCAGCAAAGTTTCTATAACGATCATGTTAAAACTTCCTAGGTTTAGAGAACATTTAAAAAATAACTAATAAACAAAATTGTTTGAAATTTTTTATCACGATTAAATACACAATTCTAATTCAACAAGAGAAGTTTTCATTTTATTGTTAATTTCTTTTTCAAAAAATAATTAACTATACTAACATGCATATTTTTCACTAACATCGTTAAAATTTTAAAATATTTTAAGTTATAAATTTCAAGAAAATATTGGTGAAAATGCGCTTTAGGTCCCCTACTCTGCCAACTTGGCGAAAGAGTGTTGTGGGTCCCGTACTTGGCGGGTTTTCAAAAACGCTGTTGCCATGGCGATAATGGAATACGATTTTTAACGGTTTTAAACTAATTAGCAACCAATGAAAATGACCGATTTTTCAAACTGAAACTAATTAACGACCAATGAAAATGCTAAAAGAAAAAACCAATTAATGAGCATACGTGAAAAAGCGCAAATTATTTCCTCCGGTGGTTGCCATAAAGAGCTCATTAGGTATAAAAACGTTTGGTTTACCACGCTTGGCGTATTTATCGCCAAGTTGGCAGAGTAGGGGACCTAAAGCTCAGATTAACGAAAATATTATATAGAAAATAACCTTGCTTGAAATGTGTAAATTAACATATTTGATAAGAATGCTAAGTTTTAACAAGTTTCATAAAATACTTTCCAGAAAATATTTTTTTAGTAAAAAAAAAAAAAAACTTCATTTTGGGAAAAACAAGATTTAACAGTACTATTGTGTTATTTAATACAGAACTTAAAGACAAAAACAAAATACTTTTAGGGCAGTTAAAATCAAAATTTTGCACCATTAGAATCAGAACTGTCTATATTTTTTTAAAATATTAAAATCGAAAAATGTGTTTTTGGGTCCATTTTCTTGCCCCTACCCCCTAAATGATAGAATTCTTAAACTGTGTGGGAGAACTAATTTGAAGAAATCATTTGGGTATTTTTTTTCTGTTGCTGAAATAATTTAAGAAATAATCCCACTCAAGAAAATACTTTAAAGGAAAGGTAAAAAAAGTATTTAAATTATTAATTATACTTCCCAAATTTTTTTTTTAAATATTTTGTCATTTTATTTATTTTTTAAATTTTATTTATTTATTTACATTATCGAATTTTCATTTAAACAGATAATATGTTCTTTTTTTTTCAAATGAAGATCTATTTTAATTTGTAAAAGTTACAAAATGTAATGAGAGAATATTATAATACTTAATTTATTATAAAAAAAATTCATAATTTAGATTAAAGGGAAAAATAGATAGTCAAATTTAAATAATGTGCACACTTATATCATATGAGGAATATTTAGTGGATATTCATGAGGGAAGATAGCTTCAATGAGGATATCGTTCTGGAATAAATACATTTAAAAAACATAAATGCATGGTGATAAAATTGATTTAAAGTATGTTCGAATCATGCCAACTTATGCTAAACAGAGTTTTAAGAGAACGTGGAACAACGACCAGTTGGTATCAAGCTCTCTCTCGATTCTCATTCCGAAAATTAAACATCAAGACATGCGGATGACTAGTGAGACATTAAATGCATTTTCACTGGCTCTTCAATGAGACTTTCATGCAAAAAAATGATACGAAGGACTGTGATGTAAATGCATTCTTGGTGGTTGAGAATCATCTGAGTGGGGACGTCAAACACAAGTAACGACGAACATCCTAGCAGCTGCTGCTGGGAGACATCACTTTGAGCTTTTTATTTTTACATCAAACAAAGAGTGTGGATTACCTTCCTTTCTGTTTTCTCTTTCCGAGTGCTCTTCTTCACACCGCTGTGCACATGAGCAGCTCCGAATCGCTTGTAGAAGTGCAGGGCAATGGAGATATATTTCTGGAAATACAAATGATTTGGTTGAAATATAAACAATTTTGACATGTTTTGCGATATATAAGTGATAACAGATTGTGAAGAGATGCAATCGTTCCGAAAAAGATTAATTATATTTAGCAGAACAAGTAAATAGCATCTAAATGATGTACATTACTATAAATAAAAGAAAACTATATCCTACTTGAAAAGATAGTTATTACATCAGCATGTTTTCCTATTCGCTAAAACGATACATACTCCTTGGCGAAGTTGGCGATTTTTTTGACGCCATTCCTGTTAGCAACAGTTACAGTGCTAACAAGTATGGTGAGCAAAATATAATGAAATTTCAATGAAGACAATATAAGCAAACTTAATAAACTAAATAAAATGCATTTTGAATCATAACAAAAATTGGTTAATTCCCAATGAACGGTACGCTCCTTGTCCGCCATCTTGTTTTAATAGCGTACCGTACACTGGGATACAGCCGAAATTTAAAAACAAATGTTTTACAATCATATTCAACATTACCCAAGCTTGTGCTAAATTAGTGAAAAATCGAGGGGCATCTTGAAATATAGGTTATCCAAGTATTTTTCCATTCAAATTTCCTTAATTCTCAGTGAACGGTACGCTCCTTGTCCGCCATCTTGTTTTAATAGCGTACCGTAAGACTGGGCATTTATATCGATTATTAATTAAACTTTCATTCATATACCAGTCAATAACTGTTTTTTTTTTTCATTGTTACTCAAATCGTACAGAGACTTCAGATTTATTTTTCTTCCCGAAGCCATTTTATAAGATCCTACAAATTCCGATAAACATTAAAAAATAATTCAACGTCAGCTGGATTTTCAAAATTCTAAGAACGATAAACCCAAGTCCGTTAAACATTAAAAAATAATGCAACGTGCATTAATTGCAAGTAGCTTTTGCAACATGCGTTGGATTTTTAAATTTCAAAATATTGTAAACCAATCAGAGCCTCAAATGGATCTAAACAAATCAGAATATGATTCGTTTTTGCCCAGCTTGGCGATGACAACTTGGCGAGAATCAAAGGGACACCGTAATGTATAAACCTCTTATTCCTATTCAGAATTAGACTCTACCAGTTAGATCGAAGCAGCGAGGTCAAACTTTTCGTAATTTAGGAAGAGGGACAAGGCAGAAGACCTCAGCACTTGATCTGCCTTATCCAGAGGTACCATTTCACTTTGCGGATATTATTACCATGGAATATTTAACATGACTCAAATGCTTTTACTGAACACGGCAGATCATAGTTAACCTATGATCTGCCGTGTTCAGTAAAAGCAGAGTATCGAAAGGTAGTAAGATAGAGATTCGAACTTACTACCTTACGATAATAAGAACGACACCCAAACCAACCAGGGCACCGCAATCTTACTTGAAAAGATAGTTGTGGGAAATTTCCCGTGCTGTTGAAACTCATTGTGAATATCACAGAATACCTGAAACTTACCCAGATATCAAAATTCAACACGCAGATTTTTTAATATTTGAAATATTTACATTCTCTGAACACTAGATTTATAAATAAGCTCTTTAGTAAAGAAATTAAAACGTAAAATTACGAAAATATCATCAAACCTGTGGTAAAATATGACAGGGCAATTTGATCGCTGGCAAATATCAATTAATAAAAATGTAATAACTTTAAAAAAATGAAAAATGTTCTTAAAAATTTTTTTATTTAAATAAAATTGAAAATATTTTCCTAAAATTCAAAGAAAATATTTTACAGTTGTCGGATCAATAAAATTAAATAGCTCTCAGTGGAGAATCAGAAAGAGTAGATAGTTTGATCATTTAATCAAGGATGAAAATAAATCATTGGATACATTAAAAGTTGATTTTTAGAATGATTGAGTCATATTGAAATAAAGATAACAGTGAGAGGATTTGAGAAAAATTATAAAGTCAATGCTTAGCAGTTTTCTGGATTTCACCCCTTGCGAAACGTAAGAATGACATATTAAGAAAATACTTTAACCAACCAGCTACCGCTGTATAACTTGAAAGGATGTGAAACTTCCCATGCTTGAAAATAAGCATCGGATATTAAAATGCTTTACAACAGTCGCTAAACTGTTTACTACACGATGTCAAAGAATTATGAACTGGAATACTTTGAATCAAAAAACAAAAAGAAGTCCTATGAGAGGCAGTGGGAAGATACAACCAAGTATCTAACTTCCATAAAAATAAAAAAAAATGAAAATCTAAGACAAGGAGAACAGAAAGGTGTGAAGGGACATTCTTCAATAAACCAAAGGTGGTGCTGTGAAAAAAAAAAAAGAACGGGAAGGTTTGGTCGGACATTGTCCGTAAATCAAAGGTGGCGTGTAAGAAAAAAAATAGGAATGTTTAGAGGGACATTGTCAATAAACCAAAGGTGGCGCTGTGAAAGAAAAAAAACTGAAACAAAAAATAAACTTAAGGAGATTACATAATCAATAAACGAGACTTCGAAAGACGTCAGTTATAAAGTGTGTATGGTCATTTTAGGTTATACTCTCATTGTAAAGACGCTAGTGATTTCCATGATCAAATTTGTACGTAAGAAAATCTTCTGATTACAGAAGAGGTTAGATTATACCTTAGGGTGCCCCTTCGATTCTTGCCAAGTTGTGATTACGATTGATCGCCAAGATGAGCAAAACTGAATAGTGTTCTGATTGGTTTAGATCCAGTCGAAGCTCTGATTGGTTTATCGTTTTTAGAATTTTGAAAATCCAACGGGCGTTGCATTATTTTTGAATGTTCAACCAAACCTGTTAACACTGTAATCGGCGCGAACAGGAATGGCGCCACAAAAATATCGCCAAGGGTTAAATTGCGGCTTAGATCCCCTTCTACGCCAATTTACGAATTTGAAGCGCTTTCTCACGTATGCTCATTAATTACTCTTTTAGCGTTTTCATCGGTCGCTAATTAAGTTTCACTTTGAAATAGCGGTAGAATTTTCGCCATGACATCAACGTTTTTGAAAACTCGCCAAGCAGGGTACCTATAACACATTTTCATCTCGCCAAGTTCGCCAAAGGGATCCTAAAGTATAGTTTTATCCAGTAAGAAGATGAATGATTTTCGCACATTTAGAAATGATAAAAAACAACTCACCGTGTTAGATTCTCTGCCTCTTGCGCCTCATGGGGGACGTCCTCTGCCTCCATCATGCAGAAGAAGGCTATTAGGAAGACTGAAAGAACTCCTATGACGAGTGCTATCACGCACGCCGCCAATAAAGCTGCAAGGAAAGAATTACAGAGAATGAAATATGAAACTGCATAAGAGAAAATTAAGTATGGTATGTAAATATATTATTTTATTGACAATAAACAACATAAAAAAACTACTTTAAACATGATGGTCTAGGCTCTTCTTCACTGTTCATGCTTAACTTGCTCACTGATAGAAACTACTGATCTTTTGCTGTCTTACTTTAGTGGAGTAGTCGTTTCTCGAATTGACAGAGATGTCTCAAATGTACGTCTTTGTCAAGCCAAAATCAACAAAAACACATTGTTGCACTACCTCGCGTTATACAGTGTGTTCATATACACATAAGTACATCTAAATGGCTGTCCGGATGAAGTTCGTTTTAAAAGGGTCCACATTGATAAGGATTTACTGTAAGTAAATATGCAAAAGCCATACGGAAGTTAAAGATCTGATGTCGTGTGCATATTGCTTCGAAACTTTAAGTAAGAGTTTTAATGCATTAAACACATTTATTATACACAAAAAAATTAAGTACACGATAGCATATATTTGAGAAGAACGGTGCACACACTTCAATTCTTCCATCGCAAGTTGAATTAACGACTTCTAGGAACATTCCTGCCTAGGATAGCAAGGAGAAAAAACTGAGCTGTCGCAAGGCTCGTGGTTGTTTGCCCATGAGTTGTCATTGCAGGCATTAAAGTCAAGTATTTGGTAAATGCAGTTGCAGATAGTTCAATTCATGAGAAAATGCATAAAAAGGGAAATTAGTAACATCTCTATAAAATTATCTTCCATGTTTAAATATTTCTAGAATTTGGTAGCATGAATTAAATTTTGTAATGCCAGCATTTATATCATTGCATTTATACCAGAAAAACTACGATGAAGGCAAATCTTTCGAGTAATTTTAAGAAAAAATCTCTTTCTTAAAATTACTCGAAAGATTTCCCTTTGAGTAAAATTTTAGATTCGAGATTTAGAGATTTTAGAGTAACCCCCCCCCCACACACATAGTGTGTGTGAGAGGGACTTTAAAATAATGACGGTTATTAATCCAGAACAGGTCGAGTAAAATTCTATGAACGAAATATCCATTTTCTTAATGAATTATGCCCCTACTCACATTGCTGTTGTGTCTTGAAATTGCTGGATAATTCCGGAATTTAAATTTTTATAAACGAATACACAAAAACCGTTCAAAAGGTAAAGATTATTTTCGTTATAAAAATGTAAATACAATTATATTTTAATGCCATGAGAATTCTAAAGCCACAAGCTTTAAAATTCTTCAATTATAATCTTCTGACACACCAGTTCATTAAGACAGGTATCATTGCATTTATACCAGAAAAACTACAATGGCATCTTTCGAGTAGTTTTAAGAATTTCTTGGGACTTTAAAATAATGACGGTTATCAATCCAGAACAGGTCGAGTAATATTCTATTAACGAATAATGAAAGAATTCATTTTCTTCATGAATTATGCCCGTTCTCACATTGTTGTTGTGTCTTGAAATTGCTGGATAATTTCGGAATTTAAATTTTTGTGAACGAATACACAAAAACCGTTTAAAAGGTAAAGATTATTTTTGTTATAAAAAATTTTAACTGCAATTATATTACACATATTTTTTCTTTTACTTTTTTGCATAACTACATTCAACATTTTTGTATAGCATTTGGCCACGAACTTTAGAATTCTTCACTTATAATCTTCTGATACCAGTTCATTAAAACAGGTATTATTGTATTTATACCAGAAAGATTATTATTGAGGAAAATCTTTCGGGAATAATTTTAAGAAAGTATCTCTTGGGACTCTAAAATAATGATGGTTAGCAATCGGTCGATAAATATTTTATTAACGAAGAGTGAAAGAATTTAAATTCTTTGTAAACTCAGTTTCTTATATTGTTGTTGCAGTTTGAGATTGTTAGATCAATTGAAAAGTTAAATTTTTATAAATGAGTTTACAGAAACCATTCAAAAGGTAAAAATTGTTTTGTTATAAAAATGTAAATTACAATTATATTACCATATTGCTTTTTCTATTTAATTAATTTTTCTATTTAAATATTTGTATTCAACTCTTATATTCTACGAAAGTTATTGATGTAGTCAGGGCTGTGTCTTGGACACTTTTGGATCAATTTGATCCTATTGCACTCCTTCACTGGGCAAGACAACAACAACAAGAACTTGTATAGCATTTCATAACGAGCTTTAGGTTTCTTAAATTATAATCTTCCGCTACCAGATCATTAAGTCAAGTATTCATTGCATTTCATGTCAAAAAGACTACTACTCAAGTAAAATTTTGAGAGATTCTACGATGGAATTTCTTGTGAGATTGTAAGACAATGGCAGTCCAGAGTAAGAATCTATGAATATTACGGGGAAGAACTGATGTTCTTCATTAATTCTTCCCCTTGTCCATCACATTACAGAATGTAATAGAGTAATTCAGAAGCTAAATTTTTGATAATTTGAACTAATTTTCTGGAGATTTACCTTAGCTAAAAGACGTTTGGCGGTAAAATGTTTTGGAAGTGAAAAATTAGAGAACTCAGTGACAAATTCATTTAGTGGATTGATAGAAGTGTACAACATAGAAATTATGAAGATTGAGTTTTTCATTTTTTGCCCAAACATTCTAGGTGTGAGGTCGTCGTTTTAGATTCGATTATCTGCCTCAGAAACTAATAAACGAAGATAGTCTAAACTATCAATAAAGTATTTATCAAAATAAAGTATTTATTCACCATTAATATTTATACAAAATAATATGATAAAAAATTAGCAGGTAAGGTAATAGTTTTATACAATATGTGTACACACATTTTAAAAATGCTCAAAATATATTTTAAAAATCTAACACAGTATAAAATAGTACTTAAAAAAGTTTTCTAAGGATAATTAAAATGTAAGCAAATTAAAATAATTGATAGTTTGTTATTACTAATGATCATGTTTAGATTGCAAACGCTTGTCAGTTTCAAATACAGGTGAGATGGGCTGTGTCAATGGTTTTGAACTGGGTTTAACAACAACTTGTTTGAATTGGCGAACTGGATTGGCTTTGTGGACCATTTCTTGCCTCATCTTTAAAACTTCTAAACGTTCTTTTTCTTCTTCTGCTGCCTTCTGTTCCAGACGAATCTTCTCTTCTTCAAGTTCTTTTAATTCGTTCAGTTCTTTTTGTTTCAGTCTTTCAGAAGCTCGCCTGTTTGTGTAGAGGTCAAAATCTTTTATTTCTGCAGGGAAAAAACATTTTTATACAAACATTAAAATCACATGGTACAACATAAGACTTAATTTTTTTTTTTCAAATAAGAAAGTGCAGATCATGCAATCTCAAACAAAATTATAATTTAAAAATATATGAAAGAATTTTTCTTCCAATGTTGTAAAAATATTTTCTAACAGCAGAATAATGTTTTATAAATATTTAATTACAAATTTGCTATTATTTCAATTAGCTCTTCAGTAATTGGTGTTTTTATTGCATCAACTGACTTTGGTATAGCACCTGAAACAATTACAAGATTATCTTCATTAAATTTAAGTAATATACATTTTCAACCATGTTACTAGTTTTACAGTGAAAAATGGCATAGTTGTTATTCTGATAGTTTTCCATTAAAAGTATGACTTTTTTTTTTAAAGATAGCCATGTTACAAAATGTTAATCTAAACATAAAGGCAAAAAAATAATTATATTTTTTTTTTAAGGAAGATTTATAAATATTAAACAAAACACAAAAATAATAATTTAACAAATCAAAAACACTCAAATTCTTTGATATGCATAGTATGCCACATGAATTCTATTAAGAATCTAAATACTTGCACAAGTAGTGACCCATCAGAATTTATTTTTCCCTACCCATATTTGGTCAATAGATTGGGCATTACACCAAGTGCCCATATTAGCAGAATTATATGAATCATTTACCACATGATATGATAACTTGGGTACATTCAGTTAACGTCTCTTTTCATAAATTAAATGACAAATGATTGTTTTGTGTTTATAAAGGATGCTTACAATCTTGTGATGCCTGGTTTGATGAAATGAACCAAATAAACAAATTTGCTCTTATATATGAAATTGATATAATTTCATGTAGATCCAAATAACAAAAATTTTAAATTTCCATAATTTATAAGTTAACTCTGTATTTAGTAAATCTTAATTACATATTAATCAATTTCCAAATTTTTGGTACTTTATTAATATATTATATATATAACTTTAAAAATAAAATTAGAGAGACTATCATTATATTAATTATCTAATCAAATTAACAAAGTCTAGATTTCTACTGAAAAGTAAACAATAGGTTTGAATTTTTAACTGATATTAATCATTTGTTTTTATAAATTTTTATGAAATATTTTTTTGATAATGATGAAAGCTAAGTGTTTGCAAGCATAAATAGTAATAGTCAATAAGCAGAGCAAGTCAAGTAGTTTTTCTATAAACAAATATATTTTATTAAGTTTTCGAGAAAAGCCCCAAGTGTCTTTTAAAGTCAAACACTGCATGAGAATAAATTACAAAAAAATAGTGCAAAGAATTAATGATGGTGATCCAAATAAAACAAATTATTTTAAATGTGTCAAAATCAGTGTGAACAATAAAACTGAAGGATCTGTTGAATGAGTCTAACAATTTTCAAGTTCTTTGATAAGTGAGATCCAAGACAACATAATTTAAGTAATTATAAAATCTAATTCATAGTTCAGTGACAAGGTTGATATCTAATTTAACTTTAGTCAGTACCAAAGAAAAACATCAGTCAAGCATTGAAACTTAACCCCTAACTGGTCAATTTTTTTGCAGAAATTTTCATAATGAACTTTAGTTTAAAAGTTTGGAAGATTAATGCTCCTACAAATTTGTTTTTTGACGAAGAAATTGTCGAGGCGTTTGAGAAAAAAGGGCTCCAGTACTGATCAATTCCAGACTTCTTAATGGCCAGGGCAAAAGATTGTCCAGAGTCGTTTCTTCCCAAATGCTTGATTGGATACATATCAAAAATTTTATTCAGAGAAAAATCAATAAATTTTATAAAACTGTAGCTCATCAGAAGCATCATATTGTATATTTATAATTGAAATAACAGTAGAAATTAAACCGAAGACACTGGGAACAAGGATTTTCACATCAATTTCCAGAAGAAATTCTACGCAAAACTGAAGTTATCACAAGACAATTCTGAATGGGTATCGGAAACATCTAATAAATAATATAATCAGCAATAATTCTTTATAACTAACACATTTTGAATTCAAAACCAGAAATTTTGGTACTCCTTTGACTTTTGGTAAGGTATTCACAACTGCATATTACAGTGGTAAAAAGTTACACAGCATCCTTTACTTGAGCAGATTTGTTGTCTAGATCAATATAGTCAGAAGTGGCCAAGTGAACACGCATCACAAGTCAACTTTTGCTAAGGTTTTTCCCGATTTTTACAAGAGGTTAAAATAATTCACATATCATTAATTTCTAGGACTGCAATCAAAAGGAAGTTTTGTCACCTAGACAATGCCTCTATTCGCAACATTCATAAAAGCAGATTCATGGAAAAAACTAATCAATAAATGTAACATGCATAGTTCTTTCATCAATAGCTGTGAGAAGTTCTGGAATTACCATACACTTAAGACTTTTAATAATCAGATTTGTGCAAACACATAATTATCTCCCTATTATATTTTATAAGAGTTAAAATAAGCATATGAAAAGGTGATTATATATGTTTTTAGCAATTAATCATTTGATAATGACTGCAGAATTCTTTACCAAAACCTAAAATGCCATAAGAAAAATATCAAGGATTTCATACTTCCAGTACCAAAAGGAAAAAGCCAGTTTTAATAATTTTCAATGGCATGGACATCTAGTGCCATTTGTACTAAATATTTTTTCAATCTATTAAAAATACAGGTAAATCAAAACAGGAAAGGAGAAAACATAGATATCTGTACAAGCAAACCAGTTAAGGGGATAAAATAAAGATTTTTGATTAGGTCAAAATCAAGCAAGATTAATTCTTCAACCAAATAGATTCTGGTAGTCACAAGTAACATGGCAAGGGCGCAGAGTGGTTAGGATGTCATTTAAATTATCGGAAGGTAGTGAGTTCAAATCCCAGCTTAACCAGAGATCCCTCATTCATTAAAGGCGTGTCATGTTAAATAAGTTGTGGTTGCAATGTCCTACAAGTAAAATAACGCTCCCAGAGGTGGCAATTCAAGTACTAAGGGTACATCTAAATTATGAAGATTCCCATTCAACTGCAGGGTAAAAGCAGGGAAGCATGCTGAAATAACAAATAATATAAGTGAGAGGATACTGTCGAGCCAGGTTTACTTGCCCTTATGTAAATTTACATCTAGGCACTATGTAACAGTTTTTATTTTCTTAAAAACATAAGTCTAGATATTTCATTCATGAAATTAAAGGCAATTATGTAATTTAATGCAATAGCCAAAAGGCACAACAATGTTTAAAATGATTTGTCTTTATTAGAATACCAATTCTTAAAAAGAACAATTATAAAATTATCAAGCAATCTATTTCTACAACAAATATCATAAAATGGGTGTTAAATGTTTCGAGGTGAAATACCATTTTTTTATTCATTACAATTATTCTCATTTCTATTAAAATGATTTAGTGTTTTCTCAGATAACCAAATTTACCTCAGAATCAAATACCTGAAGGATTTTTAATCAATTAGGCAAAATTCAGTGAATTAATATTAATCATCATTACATTAAAATGAAATTAACATTTAATAGACAATACATTTTAAGTCACGTAAGTAGAATTGATAACAGATTTTAAGTAATACAAAATTTACATGTGTAATTGACAAAAAAAGATTAAAAGTCATCCACATTTATGTATAGTAATTACTAATAAATTGATTTAGACATTCCCCTAATATTATAAATATGAATTTAAACTCTATTTACCAACTATGTAAATGAAAAAAAGTTTATAGGAGAGTATAAGAAAACAAAACAAATCAAATGGATAAAATATAAGTAAGCATTTAACCTTCCAGTAACAAGCAATTTTTAAATTTAAATCACAATTTAGTAGAATAAATTATGATTTATTAGAATAAGTTATGATTAAAACAAAATCTACAGTGTGTGACTCATATTAGCTAAAATAAAATTCAAGTAAAAAAATAAAACTGAGTGCAAGTTTTATTTTTACTTGAAATATAATTAAAAATATCTGCTTGGGATCACTGGCTTATACTTCTTACCTTTACTCTAAAAAGTTAAATGGTTAAAAATTTTGTTAATTATTCACAGCTTGTTGCTTATTAATTTAATGTTCATGGGTGTTACAAACAATCACACTAAAAAAGACAAATCCAGGACTGAAGTCCAAGATGAGATACATGAAAAATTGAGGGGCTACACTAAAAGCTTCTATTGTTATATCTTTGAAAACACAAGCATTTTGTCACATAGGGAGTTATTCCATAAAAAACAATTATCTTTCTGTTCTTTTATAAAATTTGGATAGTTGTGGCAGTTTCTATCAAAAGAAACATTGTTTAAAATTTGTTTAACTACTACTAATATATAATATGTGACAATTTAAATGTGGTTACCAATAAGTGGTTTTGGTGGTTTCTCTGGAATAAATGGCTTTTTATTTAACACAGTGGCTGGATGTGCTTTAAATGATGCTTTTCTCTCCTCTACTGTAAACTGAAACAAAAATGGCATTATGAAGTAAATAGACAACTTATTTCTACATTTATAAATTTTTAATCTTTCAATAAAATAATGTGAAATTCTTTAAGCTTAAATCTTGAAAACATTTTTTTAATAAAAATTTTATGTATTCATTTCTTCTAAATTTGCCTTTGTAATTAGATTAAGAAGTTTTAATATTTTTAGAATTATCATTGTATTCAGGTATTTTCTCAGGCTCATGAAGAAATTTTATACAAAGCATAGAATACAATAAAGGAAAAAAAATGTCATCAAAAACCTAAGGGGAAATATGGTACTAAAGCAAACTATATTAATGAATGTAACTACTGTATATAAAGCATAGATTAAAAAGAAAAAAATTAAAGTTAACACTTAAGTTTTAGAATACCCAGACATTCAGAGCAAAGGAAATATTTCAAAATTTTACGCAATTTTCTAGGAAAACATGAATTTGTTAAAAATTAGTTTTTAAAAATTTTCTCCAGATTTTTAAACTACAACCAGCTAATGATAAGATAAATTCTTATCAATGAATTAGATGAGAATGATTTTCAAATAATTATAATAAAAATAAAAAAAGAGTATTGTTGACATTAGATTAAATAAAGACAATTTTAAAAAGAAATTTAATTTATCTCCTTAATTATATGACAAAAGTTTAGCTTAAGAATCAGTATAGCTTATTAATTTATTATAATTTGAGATTCAATAGTTTCCCCCCCATGTGCAAGTTAATTGAGTAGAGCCATTTTTGTTTAACATTTAAAGTTGATTTCAAACCACAACAAACTGAAGCTGGAGGTGAATATCAAACCTACAAATTAATAAACTGAAACCAAAAACATTAATCATTCAATTACCGGTTCAATAAGCCAGAATTGTGAAAATCGTACAAATCAAAACAAGGCACGTTTAAGGAATTTAAAAAAATTGGAGGAAAAGTTTAGGAATAATAAAGTAATTATATAGTTTCTTTTTAATATTTACTCTTTTTTCATAAACTATTTTTAACATATATCGTTACTGTTCAACAATTACTGAGATATATAGAACATTTTAAACGTAATAAATAGGATTTAACAAATATATATTTTATTATTTATTTTATGCATTAAACATAAAATCTAATTCATTCCAAAATATTACTCGCATAATATAAGTGTAGTAGAGTTATGTTTTATACTTGCGAAAACTAAATTACAAGATTTTCTTCTATTCGCAATTTAATAAAACTATTTAACATTTCCAAATTAATATTGTTGTTTAGCTTCTTAGTACATAATATATATCTCAGTAATAAAATTTCTTTAATTGGAACATTCCAATAACTTGGAAAGTCAAGATGGCTGAAACTAAATCTCTCACACTCTCCCTTAAAAAGATTAAATTTAGACCAAAAGAAAGCAATTTTTACTTGCATATCATTAATGTTATTATCATATATGCTTTAAATCTAACAATTTTTAACTTTTGATTTATACTTAAAATACTTTAAAGCGATTATTTGAATTCTTGTGATGCACATTAATAAGCAATTACAATTTTTTTTACATTTATTATTATTATATCATATAATCCAAACTTTCTCCACCATCTCAATCATAACTGCCCAGAAACTCAGACTTTTACATTTATATAGAATATTTATAAATTTAAAAGTATATTTTGGCAGTTTTATACTTAAAATTATATTTTCAGAGCTCTTATAGCAATGCACAAAATACACATTTATAGTAAAAATTTTTTTTAGTTTAAAAAATTCATGCTTGCATTTTGTTAGTATTAAATTTAAGCAATAATAAATACTAAACAAAGTTTATAAAAATAACAGTTTCTAGGGCTAAATAAACAAAAAAACCTGCATTAATTTTAGCCAATTATACATATTCATAAAATATAAAAAATTTTAATTGTGTAAAGAAATTTTTAACTAACAGAACTACGATTTACAGTAATATGCTAAAAGAAAATAAGTGTTGCAAAAATATTTCTTATAAGTACTTATAAAATATTTAAGAAGCCCAAATCATTGGCTATATCTTAAGAGGATTTTCATAATATATTTAAATAAACAAAAAAATTACTGAATATTTCTTCTATTTAATATTCCAAAAGATTAGAAGTGTTTGATTAAAGCTACTATATTTTTTTAAAACAAATTCTATTTCATAACTACATACTTCTTCAATGTGCTTAGTTAACAAAATACTTAACTTTGCATTAGATAGTTATAACACTCAATTGAGAGTTAATCAGATTAGAGTCTACAGTCCAAGTTAGATTTCGAACCACAACAAAGCCCAAGATGAGAATCAAACCAATGAACTGTTGAAACAAAGGTCAGAATGCTAGTCATTCGACTGCTATCTCATCAAGATAGAGCTATGAAACTGTGCACTACATTTAACACACTGAGCATTTTATAATACTTTATTGATCAGTTTAAACATTCATAATGTTTCTGAATTAATAGCTATTTTATTGCTTCAGTAATATTGAAGAGAAAGCTTAAGAATTGTGAACTCTTCCTACAACTAAATTGTTAAAGGATTATAATTTTTTTAAAGGTGATTTTTAGATAGTGAAAACTATGCCACATATTTTTAAAATCTCAAAAAACTTAAATTGAAAAATAAAAAATTTTCTAATTATTGTACTAATCATCTTTTAGAATATTTAGTTTAAATTATTAAACTGGAGATTAAAAAAAAGATATGAAAGAAACACTGCTTGAAAGAATACCACTTTCTACTTTTATGAAAAATTCACATAGTCAATTACATATAATATTTCTATAATATTGATTTAAAAATGTTGTTATCTTTATGTGCATGAATTCTGAATTTAAACTAATTTTAAATATAAAAATTGAATTAATAAATTTATAAAGTTTCTAAAACATGGGTTCCATTTTTATACTCAGCTACCAAGATGGAAATACAAAACTATAAACTGAGTAAATTAGCCTAAGATCAGTAATTTTGCAACTTTTACAAAATTTTCATATGATAAATAATTTACCTGCAAAGAGTTTTCTGTAATATTTATTAATTTTTACTGAAAGAAATATTTTCACAAGAGACTAAAACCATTTAAATAAACATGAAGATCCTTTTCAAATATTCATTTAATATAGTATTTCTTTAATATATATTGTAATAATGTTTTAATATTTTTAATGTTAAACTTTCTGTTGAATTTCCGGGCTTTGAATTTTTTTATATGATCCGTATATATATTTCTGCCATTTATTTTCCATAGCAGAGAAAAAACAATTGCTGTTTTGGTTTTTAATTTTGAATATCAACATTTTGTTATTTTT
>JAPDSC010063827.1:0-14376 GCA_026290005.1 Latrodectus geometricus | reverse complement strand
TACAAAGATAGTATCTTTATAAACCAAACTAATCTAGCTCAAAGAGAGACTGGAAATTTAATAATAAAATTTAGTTAAGTTTCAATATATGGTGTGCATAGATATTATTTAATAAACGATAAACATGCACCCATAAACTAATCTGAATAATAGAGACTAGATTGATTTGGTTTACAAGGATAGTATCTGTATAAACAAATCAATCTAGCTCAAAAAGAGATTGAAAAGAGTGTCCTATCTCTAAATAAACACAATTCTCATAGTCATCCTTTTAGACTATTGAGAATCCTATCTATTGCGAATTCCCCTAAGCTCATAGAACTTAAGTTACCGCAGTGAACCGCACTTAAATCAGATTTCTAGATGCGTACTTGAAAAACCACTTATTGATATTTTGAAGTTAAAAAGAGTGGTCAGATTCTAGATGACGTAAAACTATGTATATGCTAAAGCCATACGCTACGTGAGTCACACTAAGTCCATGAGCCACGCTTAAGCTTAATTTGTGTGCATGGACTTGCAGATAATTTGTAGCAGTAGAAAATTCATATTTTGTTATGCATCAAAAGTCTACTCGTAGCTTATTTCCTTCAGAATAAATTCCAAACATCTATTTATTGCAAATTAAGGGCCGTTTGTACGAAGATTACCATGTGCTACCTTACTAGAATGTCTACTCATGGCTTGATATTGCTTAAGGCAAACTTGTAGTGAGTTTTTCTTGGGTTCTAAACAGTGGTGTTGTGCTGATTTTTTTTTACCGGAACGCGTATATATAATTATATAAACAGGGCCGATCCTGGGTAGGCAGCCGCTCTGTGCGGTCTCATGTCCCAAATTTAACGACGGGGGGGGGTGATTTTCCATGATTATCCTGGCGGCGATGGTTTTTTTCTTTTTTTAGGTCTCATGTCCCAAATTTGACGACGGGGGGGAATTTCCCCCAATTTTCGCCTGTCGCCAGGATCAGCCCTGTATATAGCATAAAATTAATAATTTCCAATGAAATTCTTTAATATTGTTAGTTTTGTACTGATTTATATTGAACTATTAGGTTATATTACATTAATGTTCATTTATACTTATGTAAAATAACAAATTAAAAGTATAAAATAACTAACAAAAATGTGTAAACAATTATTAATATATTTAAAATAACCAACAAAATATTTGCCATTTTTGAATCCGTTAACTAAAGAAACTTATTTAGAATATTCATTATGTTTTAGGCAGAAATATCAGAAATTTATCAAATAGTTTGGAGATTATACTGTGCGTGTGTGTTTGATAGTTATCTCTGGAATATTTTATAAAAATAAACTTTCTACGATGGCGTCATTTTTTGGGCTATTATTTGATTAGCTATTGTTTGATATAGGTTTGATTAATTGATTTTAATACATTTTCGGATGTATCTTTAAAAGAAATTTTATATAGTTTTGAGTAAATATTTGCAGTTTGTTATAAAGAGAATATTTTTTGCTCCTTTAACAAACTTCTTATTCTCTGACTAGTATTTAATGTATATGATTTAGCTTAATTTTAAAATTAACATGTCATAGCAAAATATTATTATGATCTTATTCCCAAATAAATACTGGAAAGAATATCTTATTAACTAAGTTTTTAATAAATGTTACAGAAAAATCAAACTTAATTTCAGTTATTAACTTTACACCAAACAATAAATTCATCACTTTAGCATATTTAGCTATTTTTTATTTAGAAAAAATTCCAGTTTGTGCGTGTATTTGACTCCATTTTAGCTATGGACATAATTTAAAAAAAAATTAGTATAAATTTAACGATGTGTTAATCATATTACAATATTCATAAATTGGATTAAAAAATATGTACCTTTGTTTTTAAAGTACAGTGAATAATATTCAATAGAAATCTGTTGAGTTTTGAAATAATAATTCCAAATTTCTTAAGTTTTATATCGTGCCTATTGAGATAATTTTATATTTCAAATGCACTACACCAAACTTTAAATATTTAATAAAAACGTCAACGCTTTAGCCACATAGTTCTCAAGCAATCACAGAAACGGAAGATATCCGCTCAGATATATTGCGCATGCGTGAGATCTTGCTGCCGTCGCTTCAGTATGGGGTACTATTCAACATGTTTCTCGCGGGCAGCAACGTGGCCGGGAAGCGATAGGTGCGCGTTGGAGGCATGCTGCCTTAATGTGCGGCCTGCCTAACACTTTTTAATCGACACTTTGACTTAGGTAGCGTGCATAGAATATTTTGCTAACAATAGTACTTATTAATCTTATTATTATATAGTATTGGTTTGGGTTCGATTCAAATCCTTGTTTATAATAATACACATAAAAATTCGTCAAAAATTAGAAACAAAAAAAAATCAGCAATTCTTTTTAATTTTTTTTTTCAATACGTCAGCCAATTCTCGTTATCAGAAATCATCTTTAGTTCCGGAACGCGTTCCTGTCCAAAAAGGAAGTACCGGAACGACGTTCCGGAGCGTTCCGGCTCGACAACACCACTGGTTCTAAAGTACTTCGGCTTAAAATGTAAGGAAAAGTAGGTGCCAATTTAGATGTCAATCTCATTTGATTATAGTTCTTTATCAAGAGTTGCTTGATCAATTTTAGTTGTAGCTCTACTTTCATTTTTTGCGTACGAGAGCTAATTTGTCTATTTAAAATTAATTTCGAACCACTGTAATAAGCCTCATCGTATCAAAGGGCTGGACTGAAAACCAAAGCTATTTAGCTGAAGCTCGATTGTTATCGGTGAGATTTAATCCTTTAACTAATTTATATAATGGCCCTATGAATATGCTTATTATCTTACTTACATGTATTTTTTTTTAAAAAATTGTGTGAAATTTTAACTCTGTGGGAAAAGGTTTTTAACATAAATTTTTCCCGGAGTTAGTTTCTAGTAAAATTCCTAAAATAATTTAAATACCCATTTTAAGAAGTTCGTTTTTATCGAAATAAAATGCGGAAGAGCGCATAAAATGATGTTCGGTGATGGTACTTAAGAATCATCAACAAGCATTATAACATTTTCATTCGTACAGTTGTAAGAAAACATTTTTTTTTAAATTATAAATATAAAAAGGTTTCTGTGAAATTAAATGTTCATTTAATTTGAAGTATTTTATATATTATATAAACCAACTACTCTTTAAAAGCATTTATTTTCAATTTATTCGTGTATTTTTCTTAAAATCACTCGAAATTAAAACTGCTTCCTATTCTGAAAAAGTATTTAAATAACGAATTTTCTGAGGGTATAAAACGAGAATGAAAGTGTTAACTTCTCATTTCGATTGACAGAAAGTTTGCTTTCTGAAATCTAAAAAATCAGAGGACTAGATATTGAAAGGCCTAAGAATACCTTCCAAGCATGTATTAATGTTATTTTTTTTTTCCTTTCTCTATTACAATACAACTAGTTTTGGTAATACTTCAATAAAAGACACTTTTGGCAACCATGTTCTTCTGTATTTAATATATATTCTTCTGTATTTGATATATTTTTCTCATTGTATTGCTTCGCCTATGTATTGTTTTGCTTATTTTTCAATGTATTACTTTGATTCCATTTATTTCAATTTTGAGATAGTTTTATTTTCTTCTTATGGAGACACTCTTTGGGGGAATAGCACGAATACTTTTAGACCTTGGACTTTCGTGTTAGTCAAAAAAGGGTGTCTTATTTGCATAGTTGACCATCAAAATAATTGCCGTATACGCCAACCCGTGGATTGCAGTAAATTATTTTCAATTAAAATTTCATGTTACTTTTCTCACGTAAGTTTCTTAAATAATACATTTTATTTCCATTTTATAAGCAATTTTAAACTGGAAATATCATTTTGGTGTACTTTGAGTTGTCAACCAACTAGAAATAGCTATTCATTATTGAACCAAGTGCTACTTTCCTAATTTTTAGATTTGTTGATAAATTTTAACAAAAGTTAAAAACATGCTTATAATTTTTGTATTTTCATTATCCTCAGAACATGATGTTGCTTCTACATAATTTTAACAATTAAATAATTAAACAATTTAATATCACTAGTGAAACAGTGAAAAAATAAGCTTCAGAGATTACACGATTTCTGCGCACATTTCCTTTCCTTGTTTTTCACATCAAAACACCGTTGATCTTGAGTTTGATGGGTCTCTAGCCTTCCGGCCATTTACCCTCCATTCCTAAAAAAAAAGTCATACCATGATGAAAATACCGGTTCACATCAAAACATAAAACTTGAATAAGTTTTTCTTTTAACCCTACTTTGCTAAATGTTTAATTTGATATCTGATATCGATATCAGTGTTTCCTCTGGTATATTTGAGCAGTTTATAAGCACTGAACTTAAAAGCATACATCAGCAAGAATGCAAACTATTATTTAAAAAGTAAGAATATTAGTTTTGAAAAAATAAAATAATGGTACAAAAACGGAAACTGGAATTAGAGAAAGTGTTGTATCCACAGCTGCGAAAAGAACTTCGATATAACTCACTTTCATTGACAATGTAGATATCGATCGTGAAATTTTATCGATAAAAATATTCTCACCTGCTTTTTAATAATAAAATATTAAAAGGTGAAGAAAAATTCATAGATTATTATTGAGAAGAAAAAATACAATGTTTCTGCTTAAAAATCACTGACAGCAATAAAAATGTGTCAAAAGATTTTATGAAATATGACATACATTTGACACTATTTGGCATTTAGAAAAATCTAAATCTATGAAAAAAAAAATCTTTTTTTTTTTTTTTTTTTTTTTTTTTTTTTTAAAGGTGAAATGAATGGTATTTTTATGAGATATACCCATATGTAACAGAGCTAATTTTCTTTTTAATATAGTTTATAAATAGTTTGTCGTTTTTCTATTCATGATAAATTCAATAAAATATTAAATTTTAAAATCGAAATGAAACGTTTGCTGTCAAAAAGTAATTGATAAAATTTTGGTGTTTCGAATAGCTTTATGATTGTTTTAACTAATTAGAATTTTTTTCTTAAACTTGTATAGTATTTATTTCTTTCAATGAATTTTTCATTTTTTTAGATATTTACTGTGTTAAATTTTTTATTATTAACTTAAATCAATGTTAATTCAGCATCATATTGAACTTCTCTTAGAGAACTTAAAATAGAGAAAATATTTTCATAATCCTTTAAAGATTAAGAAAGAATATGAATATTTTTTTAAAAAAAACTTCTCAGATTTATCAGTTCAGAAATTTTTTCTGACCATCCTAATTTTTCATTTTGTTAAGGTGTGAAATTTTATTTTGTGTATATTTATGTATATTAGAAGAGAATAACTGTACGTGAAAAACATGTACCCCCTTAGAGTGAAAGTATTAGGAAAATATTGATACCTACTTATTATATATATCCATTCAAAGAAATGTGTTTTATCTCGTAAAAGAAAGTCTCGTGTATAGATAATTTAAAAACAAATCGAATGAGGTATAGAATGCTTGAAAATCCTTTGTGTTGTTATTAAATATTGAAGTCAAGATTTCTTTCATTCGCGTTCTATTGTATTTTCTATTAGCGGTACAGTGGGAAAAGCGTAAACGCGTCCTCTACAATAAGCAAATATAATACTTTTAAAAAGTTGAAAAAATATTGAACATCGCTTTTTAATTAAAAAAAAAAAAGATTGTTTTAATGTAAAAACATGGGAAGATCTGATTTCGATTAATATATTTTTATACTCCCAGCAATGCATTTGTTCATGAAAAGAACAGAGTTCCGGAAAAGTGTTGCATCTCTTAAATTAAATACATCGTGGCACTAACAGCTTTACATAGAGTTTAAATCTTTCATTAAATGATTTCATGCATGTATTTAAATTAACATTTAACTTAATTACATGCACTCTTTAATCAAAATTTTGGAAGGAATCATACATTTTAAGGTACAATGAGAACAGCATCCTGATAAAAGTTTCCTTATATTCCGTGCATCTGCTCAAAGTTAATCGTTGGATTAAGATTCAGCGGACAAATGATGTATTTATACAGGCATAGATAGATAACACATGCAGTCAAATCATGCGTAGCGATTAAAATAAAATCCAAAATTTTAAATAAACGATGTTTGCTGAACGAGAACTTACGCTGAGACTTTCCGAACTCACGATAGGCATACTATTATTGTCATTTGTAACCGCAAAGTCCTTACATATCACAAAAAAATTCCAATAATTAATTATTTTTTAACAAGTTACTTTAAAAATGCATTTATTTCATTGTAAATTATAAATTAATTTACAATATTTATTTTTCATCATTTAGAGCAGGGGTGCCCAAGACGTCGACCGCGGTCGACTAGTAGACCGCGAAGACATTTTAGGTAGTCCACGCAACCATCCCGATAATGAACTGGGATATTAACAATTTAATTTATGACTTATGACATAGAATCAATGAATTATATTAAATAAAAATTTATATACTACAGTCTACGCTTTAAAACCCAAAACAAACTGTACAAAGATTTACGATTTAAGGATTTATGATTAAAGGTTTACGATTTAAAACCTAAAATGGACGTGATAAGCGTGGTTAAAATATTCAAAAAACTATAGAAAGGTATGCATCTCAATTAAGAAAACATGAATTGAGAAATTTCAAATACATGGAGGAAGAGTGCATCCATAATCCAAACCGAGACTTCGAAGATTTCGCTTAATACCTACTTGTTTTGTTTGAAGACTTTGAAAAAAGATTCGCTGACTTAATTAGGTTAAAAGAAATATTCAATTTTATGATATTTCCATTTAATGAAAATTTCAACATTGATGGAGTATCTGTAAAAATAGATATCATATCAGTCACGGTCGAGGAAAAAATTATTAAATTAAGATGCGATATATTTCTTAAATCCAGAGCATATTTAGCGATACTGACTTTTTGAAGTTAATTTCTGAGGAAACGTTTCCAAATATTTACAAATTGATTTTGTATTTGAAATCATACTTTGGACCGAGGTATCTTTGCGAATCTGCTTTTTCAACCATGAACAAAAACAAACATTGGTCGCATTTAACAGATGAACATTTGATGAACATGTTTATGCATTTCTATAAGCTCGTACCAGCCACAATATGATGAACTTGTCGCAGATATACAATGCCAAATTTCAACTAAACGAAGTATAAAGGATGGCCAGTTTTTGATGTATGAATACTTTGATTATTTTCGTTAGTAAATTTTTATTTGTAAGTATTAATATTATGCTTTTTTTTTTAGAAAAATTACATAATTTACCATTTTTTCTTGTTATTGAAAATAAATATGTACGTTAATTTAGCTCTGCCATTGGTAGACCACCTTCGATTTTTTAAATGTGGAGTAGATCCCGGATCCCAAAAGTTTGGCCACCCCTGGTTTAGAGCTAAATAATTAAAATGACGTAGAAAAAAAGAGAAATTGATATATAAATCCAAAAATTTTAATTTATTGTGCAATATGTGTATTTTTACAGTAAATAAGATATTAAATTTATAGTTAATCCAGTAGAGGATGCCAATTTTCATGTGGAAGGTTTATCTGAAAACATGCGGATATGTTAGCATTGAATAGATAGAATCAATGCAGTGACTGGTCTGTCAAAATATTTGCTGGAAATAAATTTGCTATTTGATTATTTTTCATGCATGACACGTCACATAGTAATTTTCCTGCAGATGTAGATGGAGAAATTCACTTTACCGAGTTTCAATGCCGTTCTCCTGGTACCACTCAATCAACTATTCAAGGATTATATAGACTTTCGGAATTACTGCTTTCATATCTTTGATGGTCAAGCACGAGAAGAGATCGTGTAACTTATTTCTGCATGGAAAAAGTTTTTCCATATAGCGTTGTCAAATGTGATCTGAGAAAATGTCTGATGTGCCGTCTACAATCGATGCGATTTTGCCTTTGCCTAAGATTATGAGGTTATGGAGATGGACATCAATGCCATACATAATCGTAAGAAAAAAATAACTAGAAGCTGATGCCCAAAAAATTCACAGAACTACTTTATAATTCCCAACAAGAAGTTATAAATGAGATTTCTTCTGCAATGAGGATGTAATAATGGTAACAGGATAACTATCTCTCCTCAATGCACTTGACAGACTAGTATCACAGCAATCAGGAAAGATAGTCGTCAGAAGTAGAGAATGCTTTTTACTGAAAGGATGGAAATGCATTCTATATCTAAATATGTATGAGATGAGGTGTTAAATGGATAAAATTACTGGTAATTGAAAATTTAAATATAACCACTGAACCTAGTTTAATGTGATTTAAGTTCGACTATTTCAAAATAAGATAGTTTTTTCATCTGCTTAACAAACCATTACCCTTTAATAAAGTTTCGGAAAAAGTGACATTTTTCAATTTTCTGTATTGAGATTCAATGGAATGAGTAAGTTTTACTGAGATCAAGTAATTAATTTTTTTGGCACAAAAGCAATTAGAGTTGCTGGTAATCTAACTAAGAATTGTTGGTATATTTTTTGGTGCCCCTTATTGGTAATATTTTATGGTGCCCCTTGGCAAACTTGGTGATTTTTGTTTGGCTATCAATTTTATTGGTGATTTTTGTTGGTACAGAACAATAAATTGTTCTGTTGCAATCAGAATATGATTGGGTTTTGCCCAGCTTGGCGATCAATCGCGATTACAACTTGGCGAGAATCAAAGGGGCACCCTAAAGTATAGTCTAACCGAATTGTTAATAAATGTGTAATTTTATTGCTCATTAAGAATAAAAATAGAAAAAGTTTGTTCAGTACCCATTGATTTTTATTCTTTAGGTGTTAATCTGTTTTTTTAAGTGTAAATATTTTTAACCAACAATTAATGTAATTAAATTATAAGAAGAAATGTAAGGGCTGAGACTGAGAATTGCCTTATGTTACATGTAGTTTTAAATTACCTTGACGTTCAATTTGAAACTCTGTTTGTATTCAATTTCAGTTTATATATGACATAAAAATATATTCTAATAATGTTTCCAATTTTTTAGGATTAAAAAATTTCTATAGCTGACCAACGTTAAGGATCAATTTCCTGTATCTGTGTTCTTCACTGCGTAATCCTCTGTTTAGAGATAATTTTCACCCAGTTCTATAAAAACTTCTTTTGAATCATTATAATTTCAGTAATAATCAAATTAGTACATAAAATTTTTACGCAACCATTTTAATGTTCGAATTTACAAAAAGTTTATTTAAAATTATATTAAAAAATTAATAATTCCTTAAATATAATCTTATGTTAAAATTTACACGAGAATTTTTTTTCATTTGTTTTTATTTTGTATCATAATTTCCATTATCATTTGTAAAACTTTTATTTTATTTATTCTATCGATATCTTTTGCAGGTTCTGTTCTAATATCAACTGATTATCATGATTATCTTAAATATTCTTTGTATATCATAACATTAACTGATATCAATTGATTATCATGATATATTCTTTATCAACTAATCATAATAGTTCTCTTCAATATCTTTTAAAAATACTTATGACAAAATAATGAAATCAGTATCAATGTAAAAATATTCTAATAATGATATTCTCTTTTTAAATCCATTAATTTCAGTAATAATCAAATTAATCTAAGTAATAATCAAGTAATTAGAAACTTTATTTTGAAGTATTAACAGAATAAAACTAAAAATTCGTCCGATTAAATTTTCAATTCAAGTGTACACACAAATATCTTATAATCCTTTTGATCCGAATGCTCAAAAGTACGGTTTACATTTGCTCATTTTTGTTTTCATTGAAATCTGAGTTTCTTGTTTATTCTTTTTCTTATAGATTTTAATATTATATAATTTTATTTCTATCTCCATTATTAAACAGAGTTATTTGCTTAAGTATTTCTAGTTCTTCTTTTTAAATAAATGGATATGAATAATATTCGATTATGTAAACTTAGTGAGATTTCTTTGGCTCGCCAAAGAAATTACGCCAAGCGGGTTCATTTGTTTACATATTATTCATAATCAATTATTTTGCGAGGTATTTGTATAACAGTTTGCGCTACTTTACAGTTTTTTAAAAAGAATCTGGCACTTATCTAAGCCATTCTTTTCAGCAATAATATATTTATATTTTATATTACTAACAATATAGTAATAATATATTTATATTTTATATTATTAACCAAACATTAAAATTCCCTAAATATAATCTGAAACATCTTAAGAAAAACATTCGAAAAATTTGTTACATAATAAAATTATTAACTAAAGGAATACATCCCCACATATTGTAATATGTTTATGTGAAATGTAATATTGAAAAGTGTTTTTTTTTTTCAAATTTTATTTTGATTTATATGTTTTACACCATTTACGTATGAAGGTCTACCCCTTTTAGTTTCATTTCAAGTACTCAAAAAGGAGAATATATATGAGACCAAAAAATAGTATAACAATCCTCATAGTTTCCATGCATTGTTTTTAAATATAATATGAAATTTAAAAGCAATGAAATATTTAACTGGGACGTTACTAATTATTGTTACTAAAATTGACTCTCCAAAATATTTTATAAAAAATACGTTTTGAAGGCAACTTTTAAATTATGTTATCTTACTGTTATCAACCTAAATCAAAAATAGTTATAGTTATTATTTAAAAAAAATTATTACTTATAAAAAGTCTAAGATTTGTATACTTTTATTTTTCCTATCAGCTGATTTTTTTTTTATTTTATTTTTTATTTTATTTTATTTTTTTGACATAGTCTAGATTTATGGATTCGATAACCACATCGGGTTTGAATATTTATAATGGTTTTAAATACATTTTAAACCGTAGATTCAATTAGAATTACGTAAACAAAGAAGAACCATGAGCCGTAAAGGACAGATTATCAATAGACACTGCGTAGCCTATATTTGAATTCTGTTGTAAACTATAATAACTTCAATCCCCATTTGTTTTTCAGAGGAATCCTCAATAGATATGCGTATAAAAAGTCGAAGGTCACAAAGCCTAATTATAGTACCACATTCTATTGAAGGGAAGGGAAACATGGATTTCGATCTCAACCACTACTGAGTTATAAAAAATGGGTGTCGTGTTTCTGCTTTCTTCAAACTCAATTCTCAAGTTGAGCTTTTTTTCTATTTTTCTTTCTTGTTTTTGATACGTGAGGAAGGCTGACTGTACTTGAAACTGACTCCCGGGAGATAATTTGAAAGGTATACGGAAATACCTTACGATAGCTTTCATCTGCTAAATTTATATCTCTTATATACATATATAGTTAGGCCACACGAAAAGAGATCAAAGAAAATATATAATTGTGTCTCATTCCAAACTAGTAATATTCCACTCCGAAATACACAACCCTGCCCTTAAACTATAAGGTGTCAGGTCTCGTTTAATCTAGATATTTAATTCACATTATTAGTTTTCCATTGAAAATTATTTAATTGCCATAAAAGATTTGCGAATATGTATTTCTTCGGCTAGCTATAACCTATGTAAACTCCTTTTATTTTCCCTTCAATTCGAATTATTTCATTAATATTCAGAAATAGCGGTTATATATTATCTCTATTATATATAACCGCTATATATGTAATAAAGATATAATAAAAAATATTTAGACGAATTTTTTTTATTTTATGCTATTAAAATGAATGCTAAATTTAATTCTTAGAATTAGTTTTTAAATTGTAGGTTGAAATATAGGAACTATGAGGCCTAAGAAATTTGAATAAGTTAAATGCGTAAAAAAAGATAATTGAAAAAAAATAAAGAAATTTTCAAAAAAAAAAAAAAAAAAAAAAAAAAAAAAAAAAAAAAAAAAAAAAAATCAAAACGGAACATGTTGGGAAAGAAAGTCCCTCTGTCTGAAACTGGAAGTACAACATATAAACCGTGTTTATAAAAGATTTCTATAGAATTCTGCTAATTGCAAGAAAAGTATCCTGAGATTTAAGTTTTTAAAAACAGATTTATCTACTATCAATATTAAAAGAGGTTAAAATCTAAAAAGTCAACTTATTGTCTATTGGAAATGTAACATCAAAAAAGGATACGAGGCATCTCACCAAATTTACTTTAAAGATTATCATGATTAAAAAATTATGTTTATTAGAGGTGAAGAATAGAATAAGAATTGTGCAAATTATATCCAAGGATGTCAATAGTCACTGCTACGCGTTGCGGTTGCATCAATATAAGTACTTCCCTGAGTTGGCCTCTACCAATTAGGTGGAAGCGGTCAGGTGAGTCTTCATAATTTAGAAGCAGGTACCAAGCAGAAGACCACCAATACTTGATTTGGCACCTCCAGAAGTATCCTTTTATTTAGAGGACATTGCGACCATGGCCTATTTAACGTGCTCCTAAAAACACCTTTAGTAAATACGACGGATCTTCAGTTAAGTCGGTATTCGAACTCACTACTTTCTGATAATGAGGAACAACCAGCCAACGCACAGAGGCCCTTGCTGTTACACAGTATAGCATTGAACTGAAGAGACTTTAAACATGTTATTGAAAAAGTTGCTATTTTTACTACTTGCACATTCATTGATGCATGAGTTACTAATAAACAAAGCTGTAATAGCATATACTAATGCATTATCTGATTATTATATATCAGCCGATCTTGTGTGCTAAGGCATTGTCCAATTAATGATCAAACATGTTTGATAAGCAGTAGATCTATAACAGGGGTGGCCAAGACGTCGACCGCGGTCGACTGGTAGACCGCGAAGACATTTTAGGTAGTCTACGCGACCATCCCGATAATGACGTCGGATATTAACAATTTAATTTATGATTAATGGAATCAATGAATTATTTAAAATAAAAATTTATTACAGTCTACGCTTTAAAACCCAAAACAAACTGTGCAAAGATTTACGTTTTAAAGATTTATGCTTAAAGGTCTACGATTTATATAAAACCTAAAATGGACATGATGAGCGTGATTAAAATATTCAAAAAAACTATGGAAAGATATATACATGATAATATGCATCTCAATTAAGAAAACATGAATTGAGAAACTTCAAAAACATGGAGAAAGAGTGCATCCGTAATCCAAACCGAGACTTCGAAGATTTCGCTTAATACTTACTTGTTTTGTTTGAAGAATTTGAAAGAAGATTCGCTGACTTAATTATGATGAAAGAAATACTCCATTTTATGATATTTCCATTTAATGAAAATATCAACATTGATGGAGTATCTGAAAAAACAGGACATTTAATAGATATCACATCAGTCACGGTCGAGGAAGAAATTATTAAATTAAGATGCGATATATTTCTTAAATCCAGAGCATATTTAGCGGTACTGATTTTTGGAAATTAATTTCTGAGGAAGCGTTTCCAAATATTTACAAATTGATTTTGTATTTGAAATCATACTTTGGACCGAGGTATCTTTGCGAATCTGCTTTTTCAACCATGAACAAAAAACAAACATTGGTCACATCTAACAGATGAACAGTTAATTTCGTGTTTATGCATTGCAATAAGCTCATACCAGCCTCAATATGATAAACTTGCCACAGATATACAGTGCCAAATTTCAATTAAACGATGTGAATAGGATGGTCAGTTTTTGATATATGAATACTTTGATTATTTTTGTCAGTAAATTTTTATAATTGTTAATATAAATATTAAGTTTTTTAGAAAAATTACATAATTTGCTTTTTTTTTTTTTTTTTTTTTTTTTTGTTACCGAAAATAAATATGTACGTTAATTTAGATCTGAATTTAGTAGACCGCCTACGATTTTTTAAATGTGGAGTAGACCCCGGGTCCCAAAAGTTTGGCCATCCCTGATCTATAAGATTGACTGAAATAAAAAGTATGAGAGGAAACTGTTCTGTATTTTTTTATTGTAAGGTTGGTCTATGGAACATGCATACCTAGTGACACAGGAGAGCTCCAGATTGTACCTTAAGGATAACTTACTACTTTCTGATTATTGTAGTTATGAGGCATTTGGTGATAGGTGAGTTTGGAATACTCACCTATCACCAAATGCCTCATAACTTTGTACCAAGGTCAGGTGACAAAGTCACACATGAGTTGACGTTATTTTCTCCAAATCCGAACCACATTAGGGAATGGTTTTGGACGTGTCAGAATAATGTGGATATGTCCCAATCTAAGGAGCTACAGAGACCCAGTGAGAGAGAATGTTATCACCCTTTCAGTCACAGACCTCGGCAAGTGATACTTGCCCATACATATAGCTTCACAATACGATAGTAGCTTCACGTTGCTCCAGCTAATTTGCTGACGCACGTGAAGCTACTGAGTCGTGTTGGCTCTAATTTATAGGACTTGAAAGAAGTGTGATTTTGTGAACCAGA
>JAPDSC010063814.1:0-22089 GCA_026290005.1 Latrodectus geometricus | reverse complement strand
CATGCGAGGTGCATCTCTAACATCAAAAATACCCGAACGGAATCGACGAAACAAAAATTATACGTAACTGGTTGTTACAGTCTTATATAGGACGATAAACACCTTTCACAATTTTAGCCACCCGGCTATCTTTTTCGCCGTTACAAGAGAAAAACTAAAATGCATCGAATTTTCTGTCTGTTGTCTTCCATTTTTAAAACCTTGTACTCGTAACTGAATGAATCAAACAAAAAACCGCAAGAGGATATTTTAGTGTCAAATGTAACCTTTCCAACGAGCATAAATCTGAAATTGTTTGATAGATACCTCACGAGATATCGATCACTACAGACGTCTACCGAAAAAATAATGGATTACTTTTTCCCCAACCTAATATTTTTTTTAGAAATATTTTTTAGAAGGTTTTAATTTTGACATTATGGTGGATAATACTATTTATAGAGCTCATTGCCTTAATAGACTTCTTTATTATAGAATTTTATCAGTTAAGAGATTTTTCATAACATTTTAATTGAAATTTAAATATTTTTGCCTAATGTATTTTTTATATCATTGCATTCAAATAACATAAGATAAAAATAAAAAATATCTGAATATTTGTATGAGAGAGAACTTGAAAGATGTGCAAATAAATTTTGTAGAACCTCCCTTGTGTGCAGTCAGACTAATATGTCTGGGATGAAATTAGTTGCACTTTATATAAGTCATTTTGTTCCCCAACTTTCCTTCTCAGGTCACATTTACCTGTTTTTTTGAAACTTTTTTTTCTCACCTCTTTTCCTCCCATTCATTAATCGAAATGGATGTTGAAACTACTCGTGTTCTCAGACTCTTCAGTTGACGTTAAGTAAACGAATGCTAAAATGGAAAAAAAATGCATGAATCTATTCTTCCTTCAACTTTGGACTTTCGTCAATATTACGTCTTAGTTGTGAAAGTAATGGATAGAATGTGTTAAGTGTTTTTTAGCACTCATGGTAAAACCGTATGTGTTTTTACATTTTGTGTTTTTATAATGATGAGGAAAAGGGAAATGATGTCGATTAGAATTTATATTTGGATTACTATCCCATGATTGAATGGTTTACCATTTTCATAAGAAAAATATATTATTCATCGCGTATAAAAAAACATGTTTTCGAATAATTGCTTAAAACACGTGGTACAGTTACATTGTTTCCTAGAATGTCTTCCTCCGCTTATAGATTAAGTTTTTCGCTAGTTGCACTGCAACAGGGAAAAGTTTTAACTTGAATTGTATACCTTGTTCCGCAAGATTACTTTTATTCCATTATAAGTATTTATTTCATTTCATTTCATTTCAAAACAGGATGTATTTTAACAGTCATGTCTGGGAACACTTAAAATAATTTCACGATGTGTAAATCACAATTTTGTTAGTTTCAGTATTTGTTTTTTTATTACTTGATGCTTTTAAATTTGTGTTTTTATGATAACATTATCTTTTGTAATCGTACATTATAAGTTTCTTTTGTGAGATCTGTAATGAGTTTAAAAAAATTTAATGTGACTTCACTTTAATGTGAAAATTAAAGTCTGATAATTAGACATTTTAATTTTTTGTAAAATATGCGTGTACAATTAAAATTATGATAATATATAATTTAGTCTACTAATAGTCACGCTTAAAAATTTTCTGTTTAATGCTATTAAAGCCTAATTGTATTATAATTCTTCATTTTACTGAGAATTTAAAAATTCCGAGAACAATTTTGTGATTTTTTTTTTTTTTAATTTGAAAAGTAACATTAAAATAAGATTGTATAAAAAGTTAACAATTTGTTATTTAGAATTGAAAAATCATCTGTTGTAAATTATTTCCAATTTTAAAATAATATTTAAAAGCAAATGCCTTAAAAATAAACTTATCGCAGTGTATTTGTATTTAATAACTAATATATTTTGTGTAAAAAAAAAAAAAAAAAAAAAAAAAAAATTTAAAATTATTTTTTAAAGTAGGCTATTTAAAGTTTGAAAAAAGTCATGGCATCAAGATGAATATATAAAGTTGTACTTATAATACAAAACTCAAAATTTGCATCATTGTTTCAAAAGAAAGCACAAAACATCCGAAAAATTGTTGCTTAATCATTGAATATTTCCAGGGTTCCTATTGATAAAGATAAGAATTTAATCACCTGAATTGGTAACTAAGTTATCACTACTTCGGCCTTCAGTTTAAAAGTTTGGGTTATTTAAGTTTCAAAATGCTATTTAAACCTTAGTTCCCAATCTAATTAACCCTCAGCAAAAAGTGACCTGAGTGATAAATCAAAAATATCCATTGAATTTAGTTCATAATGTTCAGTTCATTTATTAACGAGTCATGTTGCTAATAGAAAGTCAAACTATACATTGTTTATGAAGGACATTTATCGAAAGATGGAAAGATATTGTTAAATTTCGAGAAAGCTTGAGGTAATTTATATTGTCAATTGTGAATGCATTTTTGAATGAGAGTGCATAAAAACAAGTTTGGTTTCAAGAATGTTAAGAAGCTTCAATAAAACATTCATGATTATTGCTAGCATCTCTAAACGGTAGAATAAAGATAGAAAAGTTGGGGAAAAGCCTAGAAATCTAAGTAAATTTTCAAAGATTCCTTAAAATAAAACAAATAGCGTTAATCGTCTACCATTTAGGAAAAGCGAAAGGAATTGGAATCGAGTTCAAAGCACTTAATCTACTGATATCTCTTTTTGAATTTCCAGCTTTTTAATACTGAGATCGTGTCCTTATATTTTATAAAAAAAATCCCTCTTTTTAATGCACCGACTTAAGATTTTGGTTGAACTTGATAGTTATGCAGAAGAGCTGGAATAAAATTACGTCTTTCAGTCTTACATAAATAAAGCATTGTCTTCTCGAAATGAAGATTTAGTTAGGTAGTTCAAAAAATGTCTTTGGCAAAATGGATATATTAGGAAATGATCAAATCATTTTTATTTACAAAGTCGTTCTCAAAATGCGTAACCAATCTGAAAAACTTTGTTTATTAAAATTACTAAATTATATCTGCTATGGCTTTTTGTACTGTTCCTCGTATTTTCATTTTTTAAAAAAAATATTGGATATCCTCAGTTAATTCGGCGTAATATCTCAATTTTACTATGTATGTTGAAATAATATTCCACCAAAGGCATTTAGAATGGAACATTTCCTCAAGCATATGCCGACGAACTTTTGACTTTATAGATTGATTTCAAGCAATGAAACAAAACTTTTCATTAACCGATAAAATACATAAAGTTTTATCTTGATGTGATTCTGGGTTATCTTGAGATTTAACAATGGAAAACCAGATTGTGTTTGGAATGCAAATAAACCCAGTTCGTAAAAAGTTTTGGCCTATGAGTAATTTTAAGTTGACTTTAGATTTTCTGAATCGTCCGTGACGGTAAAGGCGTGGGTTTGAAAAGAAAATACTTTTAAGTGCTTAGTAAAATAATAAATGAATTCAAGGTTCATGCTTAGTTTTTATTCATATGTAATGAAAAAATATGCAGAAATGTTATTGAAGGTTCATCGTGGCCTTGTTATAACATCGCGGTGTTTTAAGTGAAAGAGGTTTAGTTCAAATCTTAGCTACAAGAGATGCTTTTTGCACTTTCTTGTTTGATCTTTTTTCAGGATAGGGGCTTAAAAGATTTCCGGGTTTTCTGCCTTGGGACTTGCCAATACGGCCTCAATCAAGGAAAATTCAAGCTGACGATAAATACGCAATGTGTGCTTTACAATAGCTTTCAATTATTATTCTGTGCCTAGTGCGGTATCGAAATTCTTTTACATTGGGAATAATTTGACTTATAGTAAGCATCGGGAAATTTTTTTGAGAGTCTAGAAGATCTGACTTTTGAATCCCAATTCAATGAATAGAGAAAAATTAGTGTAAAGTCTTTAATTTTTTTTTGTTTGTACTTTTATTTTTGAAAATTGTGACTTTGGTAAATTTCGATTACTTTCTATTTATTTTAGATTTATACTATCTAGAAAAATTTTAACTCTAGTGTTAAACTAGATAGTAACCCCTTCAACTGCTCAATAGTAAATCAAAATTACTTCAAAGTTTTTCCCCAAAATTTTACATTTATATAGAATTGAAATACGCATGTTTTTCTCTTTAGTATAGATTTTTATATAGATTTTTATCAAGGGAAACCAAGTTGTCAGAAAAAAAAAATTCTTATCATAAAAATATTTCTTTAAAGAAATTTCAACTGCATTACGGTTAATCTCTATTTATTACTTAATTTAAAAATTTTAATGAATAAACATTAGAAAACTATTATGCTTTTGAGGGAAAAAAAATTATTACTATCGTCGAAAAAATATAAAAATGTAAAATTCTTTTCAGTATGGGACAAATCATCAGGAAATACTTTCTCCCAGTCGCTGAGCATATTCTAGTAGCAATTTCTTATGAGATAAAGGTGCCTGAAACAGTGAAGTTAGAGCGTTAAATAACCAAGTACTTCAAATGTTGCAATTGAGTAGACAACTAACGACATCTGTTTGACGAATCCTAAATTAAATGTCTAATATTCTATAATGTATTTTACTTGCTTAAACGGTGGAAAAGTAAAATGCGCTCCAGCAACATTAAAAAAAAAAAAAAAAAAAAAATTGCTCGCGGGATGAACAGTCGTGAAACTAGTTATTTCATAATTACTCTTATTATGCGTATATAATAAGGAGATTTTGTACTCTTAACTCTAAAAATTATGTTTTCATTTCTTATGGATGTTGCTTATCCTTAATTTAAATTGATAATTTACATTTCCAAAAATCAATTTATCATGTTCATTTTTTTTATCTCACCGCAAATCTAACATTAGTTATTTCATATTTGTTTTGTAAGCATTATTTCCTATCAAGAAAATAATAACCTTAAATATTTTTATCTCGCCAAAACATTCTTTACAGCGCTCTCCATTAATTCATTCAGATACGATTTAAATCCGCGCAGCTGTTCTCAAAGAATGCGTCATGTTTCTCTTCCATTACGTTTTGAAATAATAAAATTTGTATTAAAGGCATTTTAGGTATCTGAATAAATTAAAAACTTCTGAGATTAGCTCTAAAAGTGCTGATGGAAAGTCGGCAGTTTTTTTTAAGTTAGTACACGATGGAATGTAAAATGTTGACCGTGATATTTTAAAGGGACTTATATTTTTACGGGACAGTATACATTTTAAAGTATGAATGCTTCACTTGTTCTCTAATAATTAAAAAGTTAATTCTGTATGGAATGTGACTTTTAACTATAGATTCCAGCTGAATTACAGCCTTCGAGTCCAAAAAGAAAGATCGTTGAATCTTTAAGATTAATGAGACTATATATCTTCCTTATTCAATAAAAATTATTAATATATTAGTTTGGGGAAAAAGTAATCCATTATTTTTTCGGTAGACGTTTGTAGTGATCGATATCTCGTGAGGTATCTATCAAACAATTTCAGATTTATGCTCGTTGGAAAGGTGACATTTGACACTAAAATATCCTCTTGCAGTTTTTTGTTTGATTCATTCAGTTACGAGTACAAGGTTTTAAAAATGGAAGACAACAAACAGAAAATTCGATACATTTTCGTTTTTCCCTTGTAACGGCGAAAAAGATAGCCGGGTGGCTAAAATTGTGAAAGGTGTTTATCGTTCTATATAAGACTGTAACAACTAGTTACGTACAATTTTTGTTTCGTCGATTCCGTTCGGGTATTTTTAATGTTAGACATGCACCTCGCATGTGGATACAGCATCGTCGAAAATGTCTATAAAATATCAAAAATGATCGAAGTTAACCGCATGTCAGCAGTTGTAACGCGCTATACCTAAAAATCTACATGAAAGCTGTTTTAAACCTTTTTACCAAGTAATTCCAAAAGAAGTTACATAAAGTTCACGTAAAAATAATGGATTTCTTTTTCCCCAACCTAATATTTATTAGTTTTTGTTTTGTTTCATATTTTATGAAAAAATATGACATAAGTAGATCATTTATAAATTACGAGTATCTAAAAATGTTAAAGAAAAGATTGAATGCAATTATAAAAATGAATAGATGTCTATGGAATATACCTCCTTATTTTTGTTTATTATTCCATCCAATTAAATACTGAAGAAAATAACTGAGATAAAGTAAGGATAAGTTTTTAATATATTTCATAACTTGCAAGCGGATATTTCTCAATGAGGTCTCGTTGCTGACATATGCATTGACATTATTTCAGCCTGATGCTTTTCACAGTGGGGCGCTTGTTTCCCCACGGAAACCTGGAGAGTTTTCCTGGTGCAGTTATTTCCTGTTACTTGGTAACGACGATGAGATTTACCCTTCTTATTTAATGCTGTGGATCTCAAAAACACGTGGCAGAATGATGGAATATATTTAGAAGTAAATCGTGTGTCCAATGATTTGAGTGCTTAGTGCTGATGATGGAGCTTAAACGAATGTTTTATTACTATTTTATTTCTCATTGTACGCATGCATGAAAATTGTATCCAAAAACAGAACATTAAAAAAGATCTGAGTTATATACTCATAACTTTAAAAGACTGTAAAATCTTATATATGTCGATGGAGAATGTCTTGATTCGAATATTTGCCAAATGAATGGCAAGTTAGTAGACTGATAATGAATAGTGTTTATTTTTAATGATAAAAACAATTTGATAAATTATACAAAATTAAAATAAGATAGATTTAAAATATAATAATCTTTCTTTTCGCTTTAATATAGTTTTTAATTATTTTGTCTTTTCCGAACTTTAAAAAAAAAAATTCCTGTAATATATTGAAATTGCAAGAAATGAATTCGTTCTTAACGGAAAATAGAACTCAATTTAAAGCATCCTGATACTATTTTTGAATGTTATTTTTAAAGTACATTGCAAAAATAACTTTATGTTTAGGTTGTAGACTTACATAAATTAAAGAAAGACCTGAGTTATTTCTGTTAAATAAAACATGCTAAATAAAATTCAATGTTATATATTCTTTCGTACTATCTTCATTATTACTTGATGTAAATGTTTCTTAAATCAGTAGTACTCCTGGATTTGTTTAATATTTGAAAATAAGCATATTTTGTCTAATGACAGTGTTAGCGTAAAATGTCGAAATCTAGCAGCACAAATATTATAAAAGTATGCAACCAAATATTCACTCTTCCACTCATGTTGGCAAGTAATTTTGTTCTTTCGTGGCAACACTAAAATTTCTAATATGTTTATCAATTGATAATCTTTTTTTTTTTTTTAATGGGGATTTTGAATAAATGTGATACATTTAAAATTCAGTGATAATGACTAACATAATTGATGACAAGTCATAATTTTCTAAATACTCATGACAGTTTAGTTTTCTTAAGACTGGTTTAACTAATCTAAAATACATGTACAGAATTGTTCACTATTCAAAATTAGCAATTTAAGGAAAACGGGTCTTTTCCTCAATTATTTAACTGAGCACTAAAGTATTTTTTACGTCATCGTGAAGCGTAATATTTATCTCTAAAAATTAGGTGCTTATATATGTCGACTAAACCTGTTGCATTGATTTCCCGTTTAGATACATTTTTATGTGTAGATCGTGATTTAGGAAATAAATCAGAACTAAGTATAAATAATTTAAATCATTTTTACTTTATCATTTATACAAACAGTACCTTCTATATTTAATTCAGGGAAAAGAACAATAAACTTCACCTTAATTAACTTTTATTATTTTTTTCCGTAGATTGTTTTGTAAAATTTACTTCTTATAAAAGTACTTTGCTTTAATGTAATTTTTTTTTCTTTTTTTCAATTCAAACTAGAAAACTAAAAATTATGCAATCGTATAAACTTTTTTTTTTTTTTTTTTAAATGTATTAAATAATTGCTTGAAAAATGTAGTTGGAAATTTCTTTCCTAACCAAAGATATCTGTACGAAGGAAGAAAATGGAAAAAAAAAGTTTTAAAATAATGGGTGATACGACTGGTTATATTTTAGAGGTTCTATTATTGTTTTAGATATAAAAATATATTATTATATTAATTAGAATAATAATCTGTACAAAACTCATTATGAACTCTTAATTAAAATATAGAAAGTTCTAGAGTTATTTATTCATTCTTATTTGTTTTTTATTTTACATATACTGAAATTTTGTAGAGAATTAAATTATAAATGAAGAAAATCTTCAATCATAATTTAAATATCACTAGTATGTACACAATTTCTATTGATCTAAAGGTGTTTTTACGCGTAAAATTTAAATATTTAATTTTAGTGTTTTTTACCTCATCTATTTCGGCCATTCATGGTTTCAGTTATCAACTGTTTGTCCCTTAGAAATCTAGTTCAGGAACAAACTTGCGTTTGCTGGAGAGATCCAAGGCTAAGAATTGTTTATTTTTCTCACAGTTCTCGCGTTGAGTTTACTATTTTTGTGATACATTTATGGGAATTTAATTCTCGTTCCCTTATTAGCGCTGTAGTTTGTTTACCTTGGTTGCTCAAGATGGCAGAATTATCATTCTAGTTTAATGAGAGAGAGATTGGAGCGAAATTGGAAAATAAAATAAGAAAACACTGATGTAATTTCTTATTTTGTATAGTGAAAAACATGTATTTTTAGTATTAATTCGGCTGAAATGTTTCAATTTTATGTATATGAGGAGAAAAATGTATAAATTTTATAAAAACTTCAAATTTTGTCGCATACGTTTCGTTTAAATTTTCGTTGTACATTCAAGAATTCTAAATGTAAACTTCGCTGATGAAAGCTGTTTCCGTGTGCTTCCGGATACTCAAAGATTGTTTAAATTTCTTTCCTTTACTGACTCCAATTCTAATTTTCAATGAAGTTTATAAAATTGTGACAAAAGAATACTTTAAAGCAACTTTCTACCAAAGGTATCGATATGAGTTTTTATGGATGTAACGTTCATGAAGTTTGATATTTAATTTCATTTAGTGACCTTTTATATCTTTTATATTTTCTACAAAATATATTTTGTAAGGTGCTTTAAATATTTACTTGAAGGTGATCTTCCAAGCAATGGTGGAGAAGAGATCATTCTTTTAATTTTTGAACATAGTGTTGGAAAAGAAGTAAATGATATTACTGAAGTTTACATTTTTTACCTTTCTGTAGCAGAATTCTAAAATATTCTGCTGTTTCTTTATATAAACTTGGATCATCAACAATAAATGTCTAATAAAATTTATTCTGTTCAATTTCTTAAAAAAAAAAAAAAAAAAAAAATTTTTTTTTTTTTTTTTTTGTATGCAAATTTAAAAATTTTAGGGAAATATTTTGAATATTTTAAATGCAATAAAGAAATTCTAAAAGATAATGGTAGTTCTTGCTTTAACTAAGCAAAATGAAAAAAATTATTCTTAATTAAGAGTGGTCATATTCACAACCACTGATCACTTATGATATTATTCAATTGGTGTAAGAAAATTTTCGCGTGAATTTATTTTCTAATTATTTCCAATGATCTCTGCTGCAAAACTGTTGCTCATTTAGCACCATTTGGGGAGCACGTGTAGCTTAAGGAATGCAACGAACGCGAGTAACGTTACCTCCCGCTATAATATAAAACAACAATAAATATAAAAAACGATTGTTTTACAATGGATTCCTTCGCACTGTGGTATCCCAGGTAATGAAAAAGCAGACGGGTTAGCCAAAAGAAGCTGTTTACTTAATGGGGCCCCATACAATCTGGTTGTAGTAGGTCTAATCAAAAATTAATCAACTGTTTAAGACAATCCACATGTCATTACTAAAAGATCAAACAAAAGAAAAACCCTGGAGAAATGCCATTCTTCAACTTTCCGACTTTCCAAGAGGTAATGCAGTGGCTGCCATCTGGACATGACAGTTTATCTGCCGACCTCTTCCGTTTCAAATTGGTGGATAGTCCTACCTGCCCCCTCTGCATCAGTGGTGCGATTATGGATGCTGACCCTATCCCCGTTTCCTCATCTCTAACTAAGAACTGTGCCTACTCCCGATACTGAGAGGCTAGAGACTCTTTGAACAGTTTGCTTACCTGATTTTATGTTTTTAGTGCTTTTAATGTTTTAAGTATTCTTAATTAGTTTTGTGTTTCTTTGATCTCTGCACGGCATGAGGATAAAGCTTGTAATTGCCTGCTGCATTGGAAGTAAAAAAAAAAGATGATTTTCTGTGATAAACCAATTATTTTTCTAGTATAACTTTAATATTTGTGAGGCTAAAAGCTGAATTTAAGCCAAGGCTGGGTACTGCTACCATTGGATGTGAAGGTTAAACTGAAGATGAATTTTATAACCCTAGGAGTCGGTCATACAAAGATTAAAAATCTGAATAATCATGTTACCACACAGAGATTCTCTGAATTATAATCAGAATAAATATGAATGTTACAAGCATGTTTGCCAGAAACTTCGACTTGGTAATGCTAGATCAGAGAGCATAATTTTCAAATTTAATTATAAAATTCCTATTATTGCAGGGCGAAGGAGATTCGTTGGTCTACGAACTTAATATCCAAACTATTTTCCACCCTAATAACTTGAATATTTAGAGTTACCAGTTAAATATGTTAAGTTACATGAATAACACGACTAGTTCGCCAAAATTTTCGAATATTCTTTAAAGATATTCTTAATATAAGTTGCTCGTTTGGTTTATTCCATTGGTTATCAAGTTTACATCTAGAAAGAACTTTGTTTTTAAATTATACAAGATGTACAGACTTTGGTCGGCCGCACACCTTTAACCCGTAAATATTGTCTAGTTTTCTAATCATTAGGAAACCTTTTGAACTCTGACAGGCTATCTGATATTCGCAGCGAAAGTGGTATTGCATGTATAAAGAATATGCAATCGTTATCAATAATCATCAGCTAACTTAAGACGTTTTCTTTATCTGAACTTTAACCCTTGACTTTCGTTCAGAGATACATAAACAAGGCAAATTTAAGTATTGTAAGTGATGGTGTGTGTACCATGAACCGAAATGAAAAAATATTTTGGAGTACATCTGTCATTTAAATTAATGTGCTCCGTTTATTGCAAAAATTCATTTTCATACTAGGCAAATAATTATTAGTATAATTATTTCTAATGTGTGCCTATGATTAGCAAAAAGTAACAGTTAATGCAAATCACTATCAGTCAACTGCTTTGGCAAATATTTGTTCGTAAAATAACAGAAATTTTGTTGAATTGTGAACACTACTTTAAATTAGCTTTTACAAAAAGTATTTTGTTTAGCTCGTAGCTATACATTCTTTCATTTGCTTTTACATAGCGTCGAAAGTATCAGCCAAACAAAATGAATAATTTGTTTAAAAAAAAAAATTCAGATTCCTGCAAAATTTACCATTGTTTGAATCGTTGCATGAATATTTGTTTCACTCATTTAATGAATTCGTCATCCTTTGAATCGAAAAGAATCATTAAATCATCATTGAACCAAAAACTTTAATAAAAAATGATAAAATAAGTTTTTTTTTTTTTTATAAGTTAAAAGTTTTGAATGAAGTTCAGGCTGATCCATTAAGTTTTCACACGAATATTTTTTTTTACTCCAATCAGCAAAACTCAAACTTTGCTGTTGAATTTCTCTGTTGATTTAAACTATTCGTAAATAAAAAGCATCATTTGATGATTATTTTACTGTTAATATGAAAAATTTTCTCATGTGAAGTTGTCCATAGAAATGTTGTGTAATGTACAAGCAAACCATTTGTAGATTTTTTTTTAATTTTATTTAAAATATTTACAATAAATGATTATAAAAATTGAGTGAAAGTAATTCATTTTAATATTGAACTAACAATCCACATACAGCTCCATTTCGGTTCATGATAAGAACCAGAATAAATCTTAATTCATGAAGGCACTGCGCTATCGCCAGTAATTGCTTTCATAAAAATTCTGTGATAAACCCAAAGAATTAATATCAAACTCACGAAAATTAAGGATTCTTTGCACATTTTCATTTATTTGAACTTGTTTAAATGTATTGAAAAGCGGGCAATTAAATTTTTTCTTGTTTCTAGAAATAGAATTAATAATGTTGATGAAAGTACAATATTTATGTATAATTCTCTATAATAATGTAATTCTATAATATTTGTTTATATAAATTCATTGTTTTCTATATTTTTGCTTGTAAATCTAATAATTAATGGAAATCATTCATTTTCAAATATTTTCTTAAATGATCTAAGCGTTGCGATTTAATGAATTAATATATTAGGCTATATTATTGCAAAATATGAAATTTGTTTCGCGTGTACAACTTTAAAATATTTGTAGAAATTAGATTGCGCTATCAAAGGGTTCTCTCTCTCTCTCTCTCTCTCTAAGAGAATTTATTACTCACTCTATAATTCATTTTATAATCCCAAAGTAAGAGGTATTGATTACAGAAATTAATTTTTTAATATAATATTGATTTTGAAAAATTCAGGTGTAACGTTATATTAAAAAATGTATGGCCCACACTCACATATTATTTAATCTCCTGAAGTTTTTTAAAATTTAACTTTTGAAGTTAAGCCCGAACATTAAATAGAGCAACTTAATAATTTTTTTTAATTAAGTTTTATTTCCTAATTTTATATTATTAAGTTGAATTTTCACCTTTTAATGTTAAAAACTATCAAACATCAATTTTAAAAGTGCATATTCAGATTACTTAAATTTAGATTATAAATATTTGTTAAATTGCTTTAGAAAAATAATTTGCAAAATTTCCTTAGTAAAATTACCATTTTGAAAATTTTCTCAACTTCAATTTAAAAAAAAAAAAAAAAAAAAAAAAAAACGATTTTTCTTAATTAAATTAAGAGGAAGAGTGATAATATTGTAACAATTAAGTTTTGTCACATCTGATGAAGAAGAATCCAGAAATTACTAAAACAAGAACGATAATGTCTCGGATTCCGCTGATGACCTTTACGATTTTTCCTTATATTTCTCTTCAAACATACGCAAGTAATAGATAAATGTCCTGCCTCCTTTCTTAATCTCCGAATATCCCGGGGCCACGAACACACTCTTGCTTTTCTCCCCGTTTTCCCTCTCTGCTCTTGCGGCGAGGATGTTTCTGTAATGAGGAAGTAGTCCTTAATTTTTTAGAAAGAGAGAACGCTATACACACACCCATCGCGCTCAGTCCACTTCACTTACTCCTTTTTGCCCCTCGATTAGAAGCAGTTTCGCAATTGATTGGTGGCACCGTTCTTTAATCTTTCTCTCTCCTTGGTTTGTTTTGCTTCGCGGTTCTGTGTGCATTCACAAGAGAGCGCGTTTTCTCTATCATCTGTATGGGAACTTGAGAGAGTTGGATTGCTTTTGCTTGTGGGAAAATATTAACATTTTTTAAACAGCACCTGTGGTAGCGGCTTACTATGGCTATAACAGCTGGGTTGGAAATGTTACCCGTGTACAAGCGGACCATTCCCAGAGATCTTAAGTAAGTTTAAAATTTTATTTTTAAAGTATATGTGGTTAGAATTTTTGAGGCATATTAAGATTTTCGTTTTTAAAAATCGTTTTAAATATTCTTGTTTTTATTTGAATATTCAACGAATATTTATTTCTTAATGCAATTTATTTGAATTATCTAAGATATGCGATTAAAATTCTTACAAATTCCCCTTAAAATACGGTGAAAGTGTGTAATATCTATTTATGTAAAATGTCCATTAAAAGCTTGGAATTAATATAGATTGAAATCCAAATTAAAATCTTTTAAGTATTAATGTAGTAATCAGCCATATCGAAGTTCGTTGAATTTATCTACAGTTTATTTGTGTTATAATTTTTTACCATTTAATGAAATATTAATTTGTTAATGTATCTCTTATAAAATACTTTATATTTTGTAGTGTATACATATGCACATTGACATATACATGCACATTACATAAACTTTCGTGTGAATACAATTATTTGTAAAAGATGAAAAACAGCAAAGTAGAAATTACTTCAAATTATTTATTCAAAATTATTAGTATCAATTTTTTATTTATATTTTCTTATTTTTTAATTCATTTATTAGTTGATTTATCATAATGTAATTAAAATCATGACTTTTGAAATGCCATTTTTACATTATTATTTACAATTAGTTCGTTGATATTAAAATAATAGTATAAAATTCAAATTTACTACAAAATGATAACTGTTCTTTATTCATCAATATTTAATTTTTATTTAAAACTATGCAAATAATGAATTATCTATCGTTGAAATGATCATAGCAGATTTTATTTGTTCATTTAGCTATGATCATAATTTTTTTTAGGATTTTTCATTTTCATAAAAGTATGGCAATTGCTACTATCGGTTAACATTTAATTTCTTAGGACTAAAATCTGTTTTTCTCAAGAATAATTTAAACAGTTTATGCCCCACCTATTTTCTAATTTCTTTCTTGTTAAATTGTTATTGATTTTATATTTATAGATTACAAACTTTGTCCCTTTCTGAAAAATCGTGTTCTTGTAGTTGCCAAATAATTTGCCGATACTTTTTTTGGGAATAAAGGATTTGAATTTCAATAATCGCTTAAATATTTTATTAGTTAATGAATAATTAAAAACTTTTATAAAAATTAATTTCATTTCTAGATGAGCTAACGTTTTAATGCCAGTTCAATCATGCTTTGGTCTCCTATTCAATAATATGTGGGCTCGATTCACATTTATAGTATGAATGTTTGCAGTATGGTTTAGAATCTACCTTAAACTCTAAATCATTTTCTATGTATTTAGGACTCTAAATATCATTTTCAATCTACTTTGAATTAACGGCGGCGCAGCTTGTTCTATTTTGAATCTTTGGCCACAAACCCGGTCGAATCGGCTTTAGTGTGTAAAGTGACCGTAAAGTGACAATTTAATAAAAAAAAAAAAAATGAAAAAAACTTAAATCTCAATCTTTATTATTTTTGCTTCATTTTTGATCCCCTGGATTAAGTTATCTTACCAGTAAATTACCTTAAATTTTCTTTAAAATCAATAATTTAAAAATTAAAAAAAAAATTTTTTTATAAAGTTTGCAGTAGTAGTCGATGGATTAATTGTCTTTGAAGACAGTTATCTTTGAGCAAAATGCTCTGTAAGAATTCTAATATAGAGTTATTTTTTAGTTGCTGATATGATCAGCATCATACTCTCATTTCAGAATTAAACCACAACACTAATACTTTAGTTAATTTATAGTGATTTATGATAATGATGACAACAAGTATCAAACTATTAAATAAATTAAATAAAAACAGAAAAATTTACAATTTTGATTTACAGTATAACAAACACGCTTATAAAATTTCAATTACTGGTTTAAAATATGAATCGAATAGAAAGGATTAGATGGAATTCCTTTCACAGCAATTGTACCACTCAAGTTCCCAGACACTAATTCCAAATTTTGAGCTTAAGCTAATGATATAAATGTCATAGATTTGCTGTGGAAATTTTTGCTAAGTATATTTGTAAAGACAGTTATTATTCACCTCAAATTAAAACGTCAAATCTCTGATTGTAATAACTTAATGCTTATTTGTGTGGTGGAAGTTTGCTGCTCATTTTTGCATTTCGAAATTGTATGCAAGATTTTTGTCATTAAAAAGAAGGAGCAATATTTTAAGAGTTCGCTGCACTGCGAAAATTCCACCAGCAACTTTTTATCTCAAGCTCTTCGCTACATTGGTTCGAGAATCTTTTTTGCGGTTTTAAAAATACATGAATAACGAAATAATGTGATCATAAACTGGTTTTCTTTTAAGAACTTACTGAAAAACTTACTGCATTTATCATCCTCTTCCCCTCCGTTTCATTTTTCTTCACAGTTACATTTATTATGTTTGAAGATTAAAAAAGAATTAGAGTAGAGGCTTGATCTGAATAATAAAAAATCAGAGCTTAAAAGCGCTAGAGTCGGCCCTTTTTCTCATAACGAAAAATCTGCTTTGTGGCAAATACCATTATGTCTGGCGCAGCTTGTCCTTTTTGGACCTTGCGCCACAAAACCCAACCAACCAACCAATACCATTATGTGTATTGAAAGTTCTCTTTTCTGCAATGCATGAATTCTAACCACTTTGTATGAAAGAAATCATTCCTGAAGGTAAATTGACGGAGAAGGATGACAATTCGAACAGGTGTTACGAGAAAGTTTTTAATGCTAGGCAGCCCTCACACTATGCAAAAATATGAAATCCAAACATTTAAAGACTACGCAATTATGAGAAGAATTATGGAGGAATAATGAAAAGAATAATATATGAATATTGAGAAAAAAATGAAGCACATTTCTCCCATCCAGACATTGTTCGCTAATATTTTATCATTTTTCTCCAATATTTAATAATTTTAAATCGTAGCAAAAAAAAAAAAAATTTAATCATAATCTAGCACTTGTTTAATATATGGTTATAATAATAAATTGCATTAATTACGAAAATTATTTTAGTGAAAGAAACATGAAATTTAAATACTGTATTTGTTGGAGCAGACATTTCATATTACCGTAATAATTCCAATGTTTGCTAGATGGCGCTGCAGAGGCAGCGAGATGATGTCAGACATTTTGTTTTTTAAGAGGAAGGCAGAGAATTACGATGTCTATATAAAGAATGTTAGATGTGTTTTTAGTTTATAATAATTTCATGTAATTTTATTTTATATTCGGTACATTCCTAGAAGATTATAAATAATTGGATGCTGAATAATGTGTCATCAATTTGCAACCCAAATTCAATTAAATATCTTATATTACGTGCACATAGCACTCCTTTGTCTTTCAATATTAATGAATAAATAATTGAAATTTTTACGCCCGAATAACCCCATTTGAAATTTGTATTGTTCAAAACACGGAAAGTAATGTTAAAATTTGGTTTTTTGATCGTGATTGAAATATCGACATGCCAAGCTTTAATAGACACGGTACTTATGTTTTTTATTCTAATTATCCTGAAATTCGTAGAAAAACCGTTTTTAGAAAGTAAAATTCAAAATTATGATATTTAATTATTGATCCTAAGATTTCAACCGGGAACTTTTTTTTAATACAAAAATACCACTTATTTTTGTCGATTGTATAAATAATTGTTCAACCTTGAGTATTATTATTATTTTAATGTAATTAAAATGTGTGTAATTTATCAAACATTTTTAAAATGTGGAAATTGCGATCCATTTAGAATTTTTTCAAAACGTTATCTCCCTTAAAGCTTTATACAAACGATCAACATAAAGTATTGTGTATTCCATATTAATAATTTTTATTTTCGTCTTACTAGAATTATAATCATAATTAATAATTGATTTTTAGATTTCTTATCTCTGTCATACCATAGTATAATATTAAATATATTATCGGTACCATATTTCTAGAATATTAAAATTATGTCAATTAATTACACTTACCTGTTAACAAATTAAAAAGTGCCTCTAATCTGAGTATAATGAAAGTCCGTTGTGCAGAAAGTGAGTTTCTGTTTGTGAAACGTTAGTTATTTGACTTTGCTATTGGCAGTTTTATTTTAAATCATTATTATTAAAACAGTTAAAAAAAAAAAAAAAAAAAAAAAAAAAAATTCTTATTTTTGCTATTTATAATTTCAATTCCTCTTATATTTTCTCTATCTATTGTGTAATAAGTTCAAGTTAAGCATTTTAAATATTTTTTCACAGGAGCAACTTTAAAATTTACCAATTTATCGTATTTTGGGTAAATTATTAGATACACATACACACATTTTTAGTCATCTAATTTTCTATAAGTTATTGAAATAGAGAACTTTTTTAACTCATTGTTATTTTATTCATTAATTCTTTTAGTTCCTGCTAATTGCTTTTGCATCTTAATACTTCCTTGATTGAATTATATAAAATTTTTCATTCCAGATTTCGATATTGCTATCAATCCTTTGATTTCCCCCCCCCCAGCAAAAGAATGAATTTCCTTTTTATCATGGTATAGGAATGAAGAAAAGTTGAATTACAATTTGCTTTTATTCTAATTTCAATGAAATTACACAAATATTTTATTTCGATGAAATATTCGTATTTATAGTTGGCAGAGAACCTCTAAAGCGACACGCCACGTACAATACATATTAAAAAAAAATGTAAATGTAAAAGTTCTGATTTCATAGAAGTTTCTTAATTTTGTTGCCTCATTGTGAAATTCAGTTGTTCAATCTTAGTTGAGGAAAGCTGATTGATAAATCTCACTGTCACGACATTTTAAGTAACTATATTTAAGTTAAATAATGATTTGTGACGTACTATTGGGGGATTTGAAGCCGAATAAACAAAAAAAAAGTGTAATTGGTGTTACGGAGTTGACCAAGAGGTTTTCGAATTGATGTCATAAAAGAGAATGTTTAACAAGAATAAATAAGTTTCCATGCTGCTATGTCAAATGATGACTCATATACCCTGTTATGTCTTAAACAAATAACTCTTCATCTTAAAAGACAGTTCATACACAAAACGATGTCTAACCAAGTGATCTAAAATAGATTTCATCAGTTTGGTCACCATGTACGTAAATCAGTTCATTACCTCATCACATTGTATGGACTTAAAGTGACAGCTGATGGTGTATAAAGTGATAGAAGTATTGACTCACGATTCAGTTTGACGTGTGATACTAGGTGTATTCTGTTATAGAAAGAAATCTTCAAAATTTTATACTTTCAAAAAGATCTAATTACAGATTTAATGAGATAGTGTTATGAAGGGAAAGTAACTAGGTGAATGTATGGATTTGATTATCATTTAAAATGGTAGTTTGGTACCTCAAAGTTATGCAGATAAGATATTGAGACCTCATATCGTATTTTACATGCAGTTGTTGCTGATTTATTTCTTTTAATGTATTATAAAATTAAATTTCATGGAGCTCGTCTTACAGTCCACATGATTGGTGCTGAAATATTGCAGCACAAGAGAAGTCTGCTGTGTTTACATGACTTATATTCGATCAAGACTTTCAGATGCGCCGTTGTTGAAATTACGGTTTCTTTTTTACTAACTGCGATTAATACTCATTGCTGCAAGAATGGTAAAATATTTTCTAAAGTCTCATCGATACCTTATATCATTCCGTACAAAACAAATGTATAGAAGTCTTAACTGTTCAAGTTGAATGCATACGCCTTGTTAAACATCTTGCATTATCTGCAAATAATACGTTATATTGTGTTCGCGTGTACCTTTTTGTTTCGAAGCATTGTTACATGCTCTTTTTATCGTTCTAAAGAATTAAAATTTTTGTATTTTATTCTATTGCATTTTGGTACAAATATGATCTTTTTCATGCTCATGGCTAACTTGCGACAGTTTTTTTTTTCATTTAATTGTTTTTTTCATTTTTTTAACCTTTGAGATTTTTGGATTATGACCTGTCTCTACTTAAGAAAACTATGCTCTTAAATTTGTTTTCTTAGAAACTTTTTACCAAACTATAGCTAGCCATATTTCTGCCATTATATTTAAAAGATCTTTTTTATGCATATTATATATATTTTTTGAATAGTTTTTAATTTAAAAATATCGCGATAAATATTTGTTACAGAAATTGTTTCAAAATGCAGTGTCGATCATTGAATTATATAAAAAAAAATTATTTTATTCTCCATTTAACTATTTTGTACTGATTTCAAGTATTTATAAAAATCTTGGAAAGCTATAGTTAACATTTTTCGCTCAATTCAATGTGTTTTAATCGTTTTAGCTTTTTTTATTATTATTCAAAAACTCATTTTTTAGTAATAAACCTCTCATTTGACTAAGGTTTTTCTAATTTTGTCCCCATTTTTTTTAATATGCAACAATTTAATGAGAGAATTTCATCGTATAATATTTTTAGTTCCGCAGTACCATTCAGAAGTCTCGGATACATACATTCTTTCGTTTGGATGTTCATTTTCTTTCAGATAAGAGTGATTATTCACGCTTACTTGGACTCCATTCAGTTGGCCAACTCATGCGTGTTTGCTTCCTGCTTCACAGTAGTTCTAGTTTTGTTGTATTTAGGCTAGTTCTTCATCTATTTAATGTTCCTATTATACATGTGAATGCATTTTTTTTAAATGAAATTGTCAGGAAAGTTTAAGTCTTAATTGAATTATAGTGCTTGGTTATTTGAGTTTTCTGTTGACTTTATGCGGTAATAAATTTTATCACTAGTTTAACAAATCAGTTGCATATTTACTTAGTAGTTTTGGAGATTTTTTTATGATTGAAAAGTTTGCGCATCTTATTGTTTTTATCAATTAGTACAGGAAATTGTGAAGAAAAAGTATTGTAATAATTGATAATCTGTGTAAATTAATCCATGTGCTTTTTTTTTAAAAAAAAGTCCTCTCAAAATATTGAAATTTAACAATTTCGGATTATAAATGTAATTCTGACAACTGTTGTTCTAGCCAGCATGTTATGTTTTTTTAGAAAATGCAAATCTTCTAGAAATTGATGTGTTCCAGCTAACAATGTTGACGAGAAAAATTAATGCATATATGCTCAGCTACTTTTTTGTCCAATAAAATGTTATATTTATTCTTATAAATTTACTTCATTAATTATTTTAAGGAAAATATAATACATATTATAATGTGTTCTCCGTTAGTTAAAATACCCTAATGGTTTTTCCTCATACTTTTTAAAAATTTTATCTACTTTTTATTGGAAGTTTTAAATTTCTTGAATTATTATGACTTATTTTTGATGTAAGATGGCATTTTTTCTGTTAAATGGTCCCTATGTTTTGTGAGATTTAGAATAATACAATTTCCTCCTTGAATATCATGGATATTTGAAAGTATACTTTTATATTATACCATTCTTTCAGCAATGCATATTCTTTTCTTGTCATTGCCAAAGATGAAGGCTGAAAGCTGTTTCCTCGTAGAAACAAATCCACGCTCTTGGTTAATCGAAGGGTCAAGAGCTTGTACCCTTGATGGCGTTTCGGACACTGAATCCACGTGTCTGTCCCGGTCACTGTCCTAATTTTCTTGTGTACGATAAGAATTAATTTCCATTCTGCCTTTTTATTCAATATTGTTTACTTTTCCTCCGTCCTATCAGTGGAAAGAAAAGGTACAGTCAATCTGGAATTACAGATAAAATATTGCAAATAAATGGATTCTTTGTTACGTTTTCGTATTGAGAATGCTTCTGAGGATATTTAGGCGTTATAATCTTTTTTCATTAAAATTTTACTTAAACATTTTTAAAAGTAGTTGGAGAAAGTTTGAAAGTTTAATTTCAAATACTATTGTATTTTTTTTTTATATAATTAATGTAATTTTGTGATGCATTTGCAATTATATCCTCACAAAGGTATTCGATCATTTTAGAATTCATGATAAAATTCCTTTGATTTAAAAAAGTGTTGGACATGTGTAAAAAAAATAATAAAAAATAAATAAATAAAATAAATGCTAAAGCAGCAGCACTTTTGTAATTAGTATCAGAATCCAAGTATCCTTGCTTAAAAAAGCCACTTATTATATTTTCTGTTTGTGATACAACATATTCTTTCTTTGAATTTTCATACTGCAGTGCAACATCGTACTCAATTCAGTCTTGCAGAAATTCTTCGGACTGCTTTAAGTCAAATTTTAAAAATTTTACCTAAGGTTGTCGTTTGATGCTGTTATTGGTTTCACTAATATATTTATAAATTTTGTTGTATATTTTATTATATTTGAAATTTACTAAAATTTTAAAAGAATTATCTTGTGTTTATGCTTATATTCGTTATATGTTCTTATTTAGGAAATATTGCAAAAATTATACATATATTTGTCTTGTTCTTCAGAAATAAAAGAATTTCGGCTCCCTTTAAACTTATAAACACATGCCGCAGCTTTTAAACTAATCTAACTTTAGCTAATGATTTTTTTTAAAATTATTTCTAAAAAATAATAAAAAAATCATCAGTTTTACCAACTGCTATCTATACATCAGATTCAAAAGTGTTAAGTTATTATTTTTTTAAATTATCATAATTATTGTATTTATTTGTAAGAGATAATTTCTTTTTTTCATT
>JAPDSC010063811.1:0-28886 GCA_026290005.1 Latrodectus geometricus | reverse complement strand
CGTGTAAAAAATTCCAGGTCCCTGCGTGCGATAGATTTGGCTGGAGAGCTCGGTCAGACAAACGGACAGACACATTACACTTGCTTTTATTATATATATATATATATATATATATATATATATATATATATATATAGATTAATGGTGAAATAACCCAGCTTCACTATTTTTTTGAGATCTTGGTGACTTTGAAGGCATTTTTGGAGCAGAAGCATTGTTTATCTTTTTAAAATTTAGAAGCTATTATTGATTTAAAAAGAGATTCGAGAGTTAATTTTGTAAAGGTCCGTCTAAGGCATTTTCCCTTTTCTCTTAATCTGAATAAAGAACGTGTCAATTGACTGAAAGACGTGTTGAAGAATAAAATATTGGTTATTTTCGGATGTTTTTATTTATTGTCTAATTTTGCTGATAGGTTTATTGAAGATTGAAACATTCTAGTGAAATTAAGTGTAAAGCTTGCAAGCGTTGTAATGACAAGATTATATTAAATTTAAAGCATTATTATATTTTATCACTATATACGACTTAAACAACTTATACCATTAAGTGTGCCAAAATTAGATTGAAGATCCAATAATGCAGCTGGTTGTAATTATTTTGAATGGCTGATGAATTGTATTTTACACTGGTCTCCTAAAGTTGAAACCAAAACAAACTCCAAAGAACAACATGTTTTTGAAAGTTCACTAGAAAAAGGAACATAAACAATAAAATTGATAGTTTACATAAATGAAAGAAACGAAATTACATAAGTTTATGAAAAATAATACTGGTTACCACTGTTTTCATAGAAAAAAATAAACATATATGAGTGAGAGAAAAACATACAAACCTCAAGCTTTTATAATTAGGCGTGTAGCTTGAGTTGATTTTCTACTTTTGTTTCCAGATCCGTTTAGGTAGCAGGTGATCAGAGGGATAGAAAGGGTGATGACACTGGCTTATGGTGCAAGGTACCTTAATATGTTTTGCAGTGTGGTCCAACATCTCGGGAATCAACGTCAAACTGAAGTTTCTATGTTAAAGGACATGTTTCAGGTCAACCATGAGTTACATCATCTGCAGAAGACTATTTTATAACATTTTAGCCAGAAAGAAAAAAGCGTTTCTGTGCGACAACTTGTGGCAGACCACTCAGTAGCAACAGGAAAAGAATATTCACTAGTACGGTGCGATAGGTTGTCTTCACCATACAACTCTCTATGCAAGATGACCAGTTCTTTGTGTCCCCCTCACCGGACGACAAAGCAAGGCCCAGCTATCTTGCCAATGCATTCAAGCTAAGAGTGGGCATATCTCTTATTAATAATCCTTTTTGTTATTTTTCCATGAAATTTTACAACATAAAATTGTGGTTACTCTTTTTCAAAAAATGGACTTTTCCATAGAAATAGCATTTTTATTTTAAATAATTTATGTATTTTTCGTATGTAAACGTCTACGTCACAACCAAAACATAAGTTTTTTTTGCACATGTCATCTAAATTTGGTGTTTTTAAATTTGGGTCTTTCCCACAACTTTGAGACAATTAAGTGATGAGAATGTGAAATGATACTCATCTCACGCGAGCCAGAATTTGTTGCACATTGCTATTCATAAACAATTTGATAATTTTTATGTCCAAATATTAATTTTTTGTTCACATTTTATGTATTGAGTTTTGTTCAAATGTAAATATTTGAATTTTCTTAAAAATATTTCAAAAGTTTATTCAATTTTATTGATTGAAATATTGTTTAAATACAAGTTTTTAAAACTACTTACATTTAAAAATATTTCTGAAATTACTTATCATTCTAAAAAACTGTTGTTAAATATATAGTTATATTTACATAATTTCTTTCATTTATCAATTATAATGTTATTGAAAACTTTAATAAAAAGTATTGTTCATTAATTCTTAAAAAAAGTGAATTTTGTTTTTCCAACTTATTTAAGTTGATATCAAAATATTTGGTTTTGATAGTTTGTGTACTGTAATTTGAAACTTTTAATATTATAAAAAGCATAATAGTTCAATGACAAACATTTGTTTTTTCTAAAAATAATTTTTTCACTTATAATTTGAAAATGCTTATCCACAAATGTTACCTTTTACAAGAGCATGATAACAAGGAATTAAAATTTATGTCAATAACTTAAACATATTTAACGAAGAATAAAAAATAATATAATCGAAAAACAGAGGTATTATCTTATGTTTAAAAAAGTTTCATACAATAATGGCTGTAATATAAAAAAAATTTACTATTTTTGCTTATAAAAAACGTAATTACAGATTATCCAAAACAATTTTCAGAAATGTTCTTTTTCTTATTCAATAAAGAGGTGATTTTTCTTCTTAAAGTTATTATCATAAGAAAAATGTATTACTTTTTAATATCTCTTTTTACAACTCATAGCACTACAATTTTAAATTTGAAAATTATGTTTGCATATGGTTTGCTAGTGTTTTTTTCATCTTTTGAAAAAAAAATCTTTTATTTTTTATATTTTAAATTGAGAGCACTTTAATTTTACTTACTTTTATATAACTCTTGAACACAATTGACATCACAAATAATGTGTAAACTTTTTTTGATAATATTTTATTATAACTTTTTTTTTAGAGTATAATGGTAGATTTTTGAATTTCTATTTTTGCCGATTGTGGCTATTCGGACCTAAATGTTTTTTTACTGTTTGGCATTCATTGCTTTCTATTTTGATGTTCATTTCATATTCCTTTTCTTTTGATTAAATGATACTTTGGGACTGTTTTGCATTCATTGTACTTGATAGGTAGTCGCTTAATACTTTAAGTTAGTTTGATGTTCAATGTTTTGTAGCTGTTTGAAGTTACGTGCTTAGTGAAACTTTGATTTTCTTATTTTATGACCAAATGTAAAATGCTTAATTTGATGCTCTAATTGCTTTGAGAGTGATATTAATGTATTGTGATTGTTTAGCATTTTGTTTTTGACTGTAAGGGTTAAATGATTTGATTTAATTTGATGATTCGATTTTCAATACTTTCTATTTGTGTAATGTTTAAAATACCCTGTAAATATTTGACGTTAATATCTCGATTATTTGATATTGATTATTTGTTATTTAGAGCTGTTTTGACGAATGTATTTTGATAGTGTTTAGAATTTTCACTGCTTTTTGACTTCTTCAAGAATCGTTTTATAAACAATGAGTGATAAATGAAAATAATTAATATGAATTTTTTTTTCAGTGTAAGTTATAGGTTAACTAATGAAAAAATTTAATTAGAAAATTTTTTTATTTAAAAATTTATCTTGGAAACAAGTAAAAAAAAATTATTCTAACTGGAAATTTGTAGATTTAATAATAATAATTTTTATACATTAATGTGTGGAGATATTCTTGAATTAATTGCAAGCACCTCATTGTAAAATCTTTAATATTAGAATAATAGTAATACATATAGAATGTTGTAAAATTATTATAGATTCAAATAGATTATTACAATTGTTTAGAATGTTCAAGATATTATTATAGATTCAAACATTATGAAATAAAGAAAATAATTTGTGTAAAACAAAATTTCAATTTTTGCTTTATTTTTCATTAACATATCAATGGATTTTAATGATGTTTTATGAAAGAAAATTTGCAAAGTGCTTTAAGTCATAAGTTTTATAAAGAAAATTAATTTTTGTATTAAATTATACACATAGTTAATAATTCTGAATCAGTAAGTTAATATTTAGAGCAAAATATAAATTATTTGTTACACTAAAATATTTATTAAGGATAGTCTCTTTAATATAAAATTAAAAAATACGATCAGTCAGGCTATAAATAACAAACATTTTATGCATTACTTTATAATTACAAGAATTAACAACGCTGATAATTCATGTCCTGCTTATTCTACTTAATTTCATCTTAATACATTTAGAAAATAGTTCTTACTAAAAAGGAGAGTAAATCTTACATTTTGTCTTTAATTAGCAATTAATGTTTATCTAGTTCAAACAAAGTTGTTTTCCAAAGCGATTCCAGTATTTTTGCTGGAGAATATGAATGTATTTCTGCAATTATAATAATCAAAATAACTTTATTTAATATAGCTATCTTAAGCAATTTCCTTTACCGCTCTTTGTTAAAATTCGTCAATTAAGATAAATACATATCAGAAAGCAATTAACATCCGACAAACGAGGTGGCTCTCATTTGCTTAAGAGAATTCGCCCCACAAAGTTTGACGCTCTAGTAATTCTAATTTATATAATTACTATAAGTAATAGTTAAATGTTAAGAAGAATAAATACCAGAATGTTAAGAAGCTGGAATCATATGTGAAAGTGGAATAGAATTTTGCTCATTACTTTAAACAAAAGTTGTTTTAATTGTTGATAATTTTTCTCAATTTTTTAATTTTTATGCAAGAAAAGGCTTTTTTGATTACGTTTCTACGGAATTATACTAAGATATTTTATTTTAAACACATACATATTTAAAGATTTTTTTAAAGATTTAGTGTGTATTCAAAAACAAAGTTTTATCATAAACGCATGTTTCTTGAGAAAATAAAACATTCGGTTGTATTTCACATTCTTTTATAAGTTTTCATTTAAACTATTAATTTAACGGTAACTCTCAAATAGAAGAATAAAGATTACAAAATAAACCTTAGTATTTTTCTAAATATGATCTACTAGGTGAGTTTATGAAAAAACAAAATTGTCAAAATCAAGGATAAAATATGACTCATCTTCAAGTATTTGCAGTACCATAATCGGTTTTTAAAATAATGCATTGTTTTCTAATCAAAGATGCAAAAAGAACAAAGCTATTTATCAATGATACATGGTAAAAATTACTTCATCAATTGTTTTTTTATAATTTTTTAGATTTGCTTAGATGTTCCTTAGACTAGTATGACTTCAGAAATCAATATGAGGATTGAATAATAGCGAGTAAATGTGAATTTTTAGTTTAAAATCTTTTCACATAATCATTATTTTTTTTAATTTTTCAAGCCAAAAAATTCTTTACAGGAGATGTTTTTAATTCAGGTATATTTTTCCCCTGAGATATTGAAAACACAATTTTTACAGTTCATTGTATTAATATTCTCTTAATATTTTAGAACTGCTAATTATATTGATTATCATTTAGGTATACGGATAAGTTGTTGTCTCTTTTCACTGTTATAGTTTGAGGGATTTATTTCCGCATTTTACATTCATATGGTAATTCAGACTTGAAATTGCTGTAGAATGGTCAAGTTTCGATGAATTTCTATTATGTTTTTAAGATTTTTAAAAGAAAAAATTTATTTAAAAAAATAAAAAAAAATATTTTAAAAATCTTCTGCTTATAATCATTAAAAAAAAATTCGAACGCTATTTTAAAAAATGTTTTTATTTTTATTTGAATTATTTTTAGAATCAGTTCATGCATATTTTTTATTATACCATGAGTGAATATAATTCAATTTTGTTAACATATTTATTTCTTTTTATATACCTTCTTGATTACACTATATATTTATTGGTGTTCCTTTTTAATTATTCAAAAGTTGTATATATTCAAAACATACTATGTATATTAATGTTCTAAAGTTCTCTATTAATGAAATTACCTAGATATTATAATTACAAAAGCCATAACTCTTATTTTAATCTAAATAATCATTATAAATATTTATTTGCTATTTGAAATTTAATTTCCACTACGCTAATTTTTTTTTCACGTGGTATTTAAATTTTTTATCACAACGTTTCTTATTATAAATTTACATAAATTATTTATTAATTTTACGTATGATAATTTTACATAAACGGCATGTTTCATTTTCTCTACATGCAGTGCCACCACACGCACATTTAATACTTTTATTATATCATTTGGTTCTTAGTTTATAAAATTTAGTTTTTATAGGTATAAAATTGCAAGCGTTCTCATTGCTTTAAAGCAAAAATTAACAAATGTAAATCGTCTTGACGTTAATTATGAGTTTATTTTAAATCTTGTCGACAGTCTTTTATTCTAAGTATTTTTATAATTAAGATTAAATTATGTAGATATTAGTTTGGGGAAAAAGTAATACATTATTTTTTCGGTAGACGTCTGTAGTGATCGATATCTCGTGAGGTATCTATCAAACAATTTCAGATTTATGCTCGTTGGAAAGGTGACATTTGACACTAAAATATCCTCTGGCGGTTTTTTGTTTGATTCATTCAGTTACGAATACAAGGTTTTAAAAATGGAAGACAACAAACAGAAAATTCGATACATTTTCTTTTATCTCTTGTAACGGCGAAAAAGATAGCCGGGTGGCTAAAATTGTGAAAGGTGTTTATCGTCCTATATAAGACTGTAACAACCAGTTACGTACAATTTTTGTTTCGTCAATTCCGTTCGGGTATTTTTGATGTTAGAGATGCACCTCGCATGTGGATACAGCATCGTCGAAAATGTCTATGAAATATCAAAAATGATCGAAGTTAACCGCATGTCAGCAGTCGTAACGCGCAAGACCTAAAAATCTACATGAAAGCTGTTTTAAACCTTTTTACAAAGTGAATCCAAAAGAAGTTACATAAAGTTCACGTAAAAATAATGGATTTCTTTTACCCCAAACTAATATTATACATCTCTCCTAGGAGTTAAATTGAAATGATTCTTTTTATCTCCAAACATTTGCAAGTACTCTATTTCTGAGCTTTCACCTTCCGTCAAAAATATGAAAGAAATAAATATAAAATTGTCATATGTTGATATTATGCTGCATAAATCATTATATTTGGTTATTCCATTATAGGTGTCACATTACTAAATTATTTGTAGAAAACAGTCTTAAGAACACATAAAAGCAACAATTAAGATACAAATGAATTATGTACAAGTAAAAGACTTAATATTTTTAACGGTGGTTTCTGTTTGAATATTCTAATTATTCATAGACTTATAATTGCAGAAAATAAAATAAACACGATGAAATATATTTGATTTTAGAAACAAATTAACTCAAGTGACATTATTTGTTGAATGTAATCCACATTTATTTAATTAACATTAAATCTCCAGAAGGTCTCGATAGGATGATGAAAATAGCCGTTAGTTTATTGTACAGAAAGTTTCACGTTTCCTACCTTATTTAGTTGATATTCGGTAAAATGTTCAATGTCATTTAAAAAGCAATAAATTTTACTGTATTACAGAGGAATAACTACCACTCTGTCTTTCATTTTAATAGATCGTTAGTTCCACTCTCACTTCGTGCACGGACATTTGTTGTGAGATTCAGAATTCATTTAAAACTAAATTACGGTAGAATCAGCCCCATGTGCAATTATTGACCGTGAAATGACTAACAAACCAGACAAAAGCATAAAATCCACTTAGATTGTTACATGAAGAGGAGAGAATTAGCTAAGCTGTCATCCTCTTCACTTGACTGTGATACAAAATTACAAGTCTTAATGCTATGTAGGCTATTTGGTTACTTTGTGAATTAGATATAGGCAAAAGAAAATATACTTCAAAATCAATTAATATACTATGTGTTTGCTATAAAATATTGTTTACATTTACATTAGTACTTTTCAGTCTGCATGATGTTGCTTCGAACTTGACGCTATTGATGTAATATGACTAAAATTACATGCAAATAGCTATGCATTTCATATTAAAAATTAAACTTAAAATAAATTAAATGACATTTATTTCTCAATACTATTTGCTGAATATTATTAACATAAAAAGGAAATCTTGTTAAATTCAACAAATATTTCTAAGCTAATGCTTAAAAGTTAATTTTAAAAGAGTGAATCATTTAAGAGAATGCTGTTAAATTATATTATAAAATAATTTAAACTAAAATGAAATTAAATAGGATTTTTGAAATAATGGATGCATTAAAAATATAATTTTATAAAAATTAGATAAAAATACGTTTTGTATGGAGTATATAATTAATTATATCAATTTATTTTTTCACTTTCTATTAAGTAACAGATGAACTTGCAATTAATAATCAAGAAACCTAAAACAGGAAAAAGAAAATCATTTTTTTGATAGCTTTAACCAAATTATTTACCATTATATTCTTCTCATATCTTCGTATTGAAAAACATTTTTAAAGAATGTATGAGGTATTAAACAAGTTTTATCCTGAAATATATTTCAATGTCAAATACCAAATGTTTTTATATATTTTTAACTGATGGAACGAGTTAAAATTATCACCTTTTATCTAGATTTTCTATAGGAAATTAGAAAATTACAAAGTTGATCAAGTACCAAATATATATTTTCCATGAGGAAGTAAGAATTAAAATTATGAGATAACAGTTATTTGGCTCCCTATAGAAAATATTATTGCATTATTTTGCTAGGCTAAAAATATCCTAAAATTTAGAGCACAATTTTCAATTGAAAGATGAAAAGTTCGATTCTAGACATTGTTGAACCACAGCACATGTATGTGTGAAAGAGATGTGATGAATGTCAGATTTTTGCTTTTTTTATGTGTATGTGTTTGTGTATGGGACTTCTATGATCTGGTTGATAAAGGTGTCGTTCTCGTTACTAGAAGGTAATGAGTTCGAATCCAGTCTTATTCAAAAATCCAATATGTTCACTAATGGTGACAGGGACACGCATATATGTCATCGTCGCTAGGTTCTCCACGTTCCCATTCCAAATTAATACCTGTGGGGTTGTTAAGAGCCAAGCCTTGGGTCTTCTTTGGCTTCCTGTTCCTAAATTGGAAGACTCAGATAGTGCTGCCATCTATGAGCCAAAGTCGTACTTCATTCCTCGTAAGTGGATGCTCTGTTCCATAACGGAAGACGTTTTTTTCTGATTTCATTCGCCCAGTCCCTGACGGGTGGGCTTGGTTTCTCCAAGTGTCATAAGTAACAACAACATGTATTTTTGTGAGTGCTTAAGAGTTATCCATATTTCTTCAGCTGGAAAATCTAAATACAATTCACTATTTATAAAATATTTATTTTGAAGGCAATTTGTGAATGGATTTTAAACGGTCTACATGGTTATTAGATTATCCAACAAATATTTATTAGTTAACATTCTATGATACAAAATTCAACTAAATAAATCTGATTGTGATATGCTAAATAGTTATTCATTCTACCATATTATTAATTAAAAAAATATGTGAATTTACATTGAAATGTTCCAGAAAGAGTTTTAAGTACATAATTGCAGACAATAATTTCTTCAAGAATTTTATGAAATTATTAATTAAATAAAAAAGTTAAACAATAATTTAACTTATTCTAACCCTTTCAGTTATGTTTTGTGGCACGAAAGTTAATTTGATTGAAACAAAAAATTTAAAATAAATTCCAAGTAACACAAAACACTTTCACGCTGTAAGTGTGGTTTTTCTTTCTTTAACGTGCATTTATATTATATAATTTCATTTTTATTGCTAAAATTTTATTTAAAAATTTATTTTTATGTAAGATATATAAATACTATAATAAAGTTAAAATATCATTATAAATTTTCACAAACTTAAAAATTTTATGTGATTTTTTGTGTGAATTTTGATATATACTCTTCCATAGATGTAACTAAATTCAACATTCATTTAAAAATTAAGTATTCTATATAATTTACCATAGCATCATAGCTTTAAAATTTTATTAGTTTTAAGATTGTATGCTGAAAAAGATTTCCAAATTGATGGAATTATTTTTAAAAAGGTTAATCATTAAAAATCTGCGCATTTGATGTCATGACATTTATAGTTTTTCTTAAATAGATAGAAATGTAAAAGATTATTCTAAAATGTTTTAAATCAAGATAAAGGAATTTATTTTTGTTTTATAAAAATAAGAAAAGAGATAGCTCATAGGAATATATTAGGCCTTACAACAGAAATATTTCTCAATTATTTAAAAAAAACTCTTTAAAAATTTCTATTGTGCTTCATTTCACACATCTTGAGGTTTCATTTATTGATATAAATTAAAGCTTTTGAAGAAAATCAAACATTATAAATATTAAATTTTAAGGAACTAGGCCTTATTTTTGTGTCGAATTGTTAATAAGTCAATACGTAAGTGATTTGAAGCAATATTATATCTATTTATTAAATGCTATAGATTCTCATTATGATATATCTTAGTTATATCGATTCCTATTATCATATTATCTTTGAACCTATTATCATATTATTAGAACGGTCATTTAAGGAACACATATATGATAACTTTACTCCTGTCTCAGAATAGTTTTAATTACAGCATTATGTGAATAGCTCAACAACTTCGCTCTTTATGAAACACTACAAGTCTTGGCGAGAAAGTCCATTATGTTTATTAATTGGATAAATAGCATGATTTATCTTTTATAGTAATGAAGTAGTGAGATGATAATGATATTATTGATGAGTCAGATGGTGATCCAATTACTGCGTTGGTTTGCTATTCACTGCTTTGGCGTCCGAAGATTAATTAGATGGAGACCTATGGTTTAAATAAGATTTCTAATCACAACATAGAACACATTTGAGCCACAAACTGTTGAATTTAACTAGTAACTATGAAGATCTGATACTTATTTTAAAGGAGAAATTCTATCTCCAATAGGATAAGCAGTTATGATGAATAAATATTTGAAATAACAAGGTTTATTTGTTGTTCTGACTTAATTTACTTATTTGGATAGACTGGAAGAAGGAAAGAGAAAAATAATGTAAAGTAATTAATTTAAAATTATTAAAAATCAATAGAGGTATTCATTACATCAGACATTTGTGTCGATGATATAACTCTGGCTATGCTTGCGTGGATCATCTTGTCTCTGGACATTGGCATGAATATAGTTCTAAATCAATCGTTTTCATCTACAGAATGGGCATAGAGATATAAGCAACATAAATTAAGATCCTAGCTATTTCTTGGTTCTATTTGACAAGATATTTGTAAAATTTATTGAGATCTTAAAGATCTTTGACTGAAAATACATTGTTGGGATACAAATCATGACACAACAGCTTTATTTCTTAAGTAGAGTGATCCTTCAGAACTATATTAAGTTAGTTCATTATAGTGAATTTTCAACTACTTGTTTCTGTTAACCACAACCACTGAACACGGTAAGATAACTCATTATTTTAAATCCTAGCAAAAGAATAAAGTCAAATCCATACCAAACTATTTATGACACCATGGTTTACCAATAGAGAGACACCGGATTACGACATATGTAAATCCAAAGAAAAGGAATTAATGAAATTGTTTATAATGTATTAAAATAAATACACTTGAGAAAATTACACTTTTTACACTCACATCTGGAACGTTTTTACTAAATACTTAATAGCAAATAATGATCAATATTATTTCATTTGGAACTTTTATGTTTGAAAAGTGTTTCAGTGGATTGTGAAAAAGAAGCATGCTAGGTAAATAGTGCTAGGCTATTATCAGAGACATACCAGAAAATATCTACAAGAAAAAATTGTCAAAAACATTTTAATGTTTGTGTTTTCTATATATCAAACTATTTTTACATTTATCTTTAAGCAATTTGTAGAAATATGAGAAACGAGTCTATCACAAAAAACATTATATGATGGACCAGTTTGGTTTTAATATATAAATCAAATACACCTACAATCAAGCACTACAGTAGGACATAATTTCATCTAAAGTGCAGAAAAAGTTCAAATCTGTAGTGATATCGATTATATATTTTTATTTTTTCATAGAGATTATCTTTCATTTTTTGTGGCAATATTAAAGGAAATTGAAAATTCATTCGAAACTAACTATTAAAAATGATAGAATACAATTGTATGATTTTATTTAGTTTAATGAATTATTGAGCTCAATTTCTTAAAAGGGGATCAAAATTTATACAAAAACTATAAAATATAATTTTTATTCTCTTAACTAGAAATTTGTTAAAAACATTCAAGCCAAAAAATTAATCCAATATATTTTAGAAATACTTTTGAATCGATATGACTAGAATCAGAACATCCAAGTATAAATTTCAATCAACAAGAAGTTTAAATATATTATTTTAAAGAAAGCTGTGATTTTCCTGATTTTTTAGGTTTCCAAAAAATTAATATGTCCTGTTCATAAATGTCGGAAAGGCAAAAAACAAATTATAACCAATTTTCCAGAAATTTGTAATAAATAATCAAAGTTCCAAATCAATTCAAGAACTTTTCGCATTCGAATTTTTTTTCAAACTTGTATCTTTAGAAAAATATGTTGATATTTCTCAACTTTGCTGAATTTACTACACACTCATGACGAAATAATATTGAGAAAGTATGTTTCAAAACTATTTCGTTGACTTTTCATTTCTGATACATTTTACCTTCTTTAAAGTGAAATAATTTATACTATGCCATGTATAGTAATGAACGAAAAGTATTTTCTGTGAGAGGCTTTACTTCAACTTTAGAAATATTTGATGTTTGTCTCGCAAACATAGAGATTCAATTGAATAAAGAAAATAAACTCTTTGCTTTGATTTCTTCGGAACATTTTCATGAAAGTATATAACATCCAAGATTCCCAGTTTAATATGTTTTTCAAAGGAATCAGTTTAAATAAATGTTGTTGACATTCATATTTAATTTATAATATCACGGTTAAGCAATAAGTAATTATGTTAAATTTAAAAATTTTAACTATAAAATACACACGCATACATTTTGAAAATTTTTAAATGCTTATTTAGATAAATTAATAAAAGCTTCATATAAATATTTTGACATACTAATGCATCTTGATGATTTTACAACCTTACGCTTAAAGAATATAATATAAATAATTTATTAAAGTTTAAAATAATTTATATTTTTTATAATATTTAATCAATCAATGTTAAGCAATAAACAAATTTTTTTTTAATGGGAAAAAGCTTGGTTTTTTGTTTGCCTTTTGCTTAACGGTCAGTTTTTGCATACAAGAGCAACTCGATTGGAATCTATAATTTAAAATGGATTTTGAAATTTTACTAACCCACAAATCTGCGAATTGTTGACTTAAAAGTTCAGAAGCAATGAATCACTTCTTTGAAATACTCTCCATACCTTTCTTTTTATAGAAAATTAAATAAAATTTCAAAATACAGCAAAAATTTATTTAAGTATGCAAAATTCATTAAATCTGTAATAATAAAAATTACTTAAAAGGTTGAAAAGGAAAAACTACAATAATAAATTTTTATTAATAATTTATTTTAGAAATTTACCATTGGACTATAATAGACAATCCCATTACTTGCACCAACTTGATGATACGAAAATAGGTGTTAACTTAATATTGTTGCCCCTAACAAGTAATCTATAGCTATAAATAAGCATCTCACTGCGTTACATAATAATGAAAACTAAAAATGCAGCTGCTTAATAATTTCAAATATTTTTTATCATAACTAGCGGATATACATTGAAAAGTTTGTTATTTTTAATTGCAAAATAGTCATACTAGGTACACATTTTTTAAAATTTCTAAATAATTAATGCATTGTTTAGCTATTTTATTAAAAAATTTCTTAACGTTTATATTATTTTTCTTGTAGTCAGTTTTATATTTTGTAGATTTTGTATGATATTCTAAGGCTCAGAATATTATAAAATGCCTTACACCTTTCTAGAAGACTTTTAAGTAAAAATAATTCTATTTATGTGTGTTGCAGAAAAAAATGCTTTAATAAAGTACACCGACGGAAGTGTGTGTCGAAAACCAAAGTAATATCTCCATCCCACGTTACTCAAGTCAGAGTGGCTGGAATGGGGTCAGAAACTTTCCGTTACTAAAAACTCTATTCCATCCCTAAATTATAGTTTATTTTAAAGAAATTAAATATATAATTTCTTATATTTAATATTTAAAAAATATTATGAATGAAAATATTTTTTAAATATTGAATGAATAACATAAGAGTATATTCATTCAGATCACCAAAGAATAGACTCAACTCTTCATGGGGAATTTGATTTACAGAAAATAACCCTCACCCCTTATTAGTCAAATTAAAATCATTGGTTACAGAGGGTAAGTAAAGAGACTATATTAAGTATCAATGATGCACATTGACATAATGGAGATTTGGTTTACTACGTGACCAAACTATGAGATGTATCAGACAGTGTATCAGACAGAGCACTGATGTAAATGTATCAGAAAGAGCAAATGTATCAGACATGCAAATGTATCAGATGTAATGATCAGATGCAAATGTATCAGAATGTATCAGACAGAGCACTGATGTTATCAAAAATAATGAAGATACCCAGACGAAACTCTTAATGTAAACCTTTTCAGATAAACACGAGCTTTATTTCAAAATTAGTTGCTTTAAATTGAACTTTCAAGATAAAACATTTTCTCCTTGATCTAGTTACAGATAAACAAAACATTACACATGTCGTACTCTAGACGGTTATAATTTAGTGGCTTTATACATTCACCTAATAAAGGTCTTCGATTTTTATTGAAACATATTATTTATCAAATTATTTCCTAGCATATAATGCCACGTTCTAAAGTAGTTTTGAGAATTAAAGTTAAACTGTAATAATAAAATTAATAAAACAATAGATCTATTTGGTAACGTCACGCAATATGCAATTTAGCATTTTCAATAATTTGGATTCTATAGTGAAAATTGAGAGCGTTTATTAAGTTAACCTCATAATATTTGATGATTGATTAAATTTCTGTATTTCAAGAACTTTTAGATTCATACATATTGTATCTGAATTTAATTCCTGGATGTCTTACCTATTTATCTTCTGATGGTACACATTTAAGTTAATTTATTGATGAATATGAACTGTTAATTATTGCTTTAATTAATTGTTGATAATAATATTGATAAATATTGAACTCTCGATGAATATTTCTTTCTTGGATGATCATAAAATACATGACTATTGGATCTGATGATGAAATTTATTTATAATGGCTTATGATTAGTTTAATTTTGAGCTTAAAGCAAGTACCTAAACACGTGTCTCATTTTTTTTGAAAATCTGTCAAAAAGTCAAATGAGATTTGGATTTGTTTGTTCCTGTTGTGTTAGTCTTAAATTTTTTTTGCGTCTATTGTAAAACGATTAATTATGTGCCTATTTTTATCGTTCCTATAATTTTGCATAATTTGTTGTGTTTCCAGTTATTTTGAAATTAAAATTTGATTATTCTAAAAAATACTGATGTCTCTAACATTTATAATTTAGAATATAACTGCCAAGAGAATGGTAACTCAGTTATATGTATATATTGCTTAGCTTCCTTTAAAAAATTCTTGGATTTTTAAAATTATCATTTTAAAATTTCATCTAAATTTATTTAATTGGGTTTTATTTCATTTCTGGAAATACTGAAAAATATCATAAATATTTTAATATTTCAATAAATATAAAAAAATTATAAATGTTTTATCAATGTAATTATTCACTTAATGGTTATAAAATTTCTGTCTTGTTCATTTGCTTCGAAAAGTCTAATTCAATAATTTAGAAACTCTAAAGTAATTTTGGAGTTTTACCAACATTAAAATTAGAGGTTGTAATAATGCAACTAATTAAACAATAGATCTATTTGATTAGATAAGAATAGATGCATTTGAACGTTTGCAATAATTTGGAGAGTATTTCAAGAACTTAGCGAGCATCTATTAAGATAGCTTCCTAATATTTGATAATTGATTAAAATTCTGTGTTGATATATACTACGTATCTGAATTTCATTCTTCAATGCCTTACCATTTTATCTATTCAATGGTACAAATTTAGGTTATTTTAAGCTTGCTTAATTTAAATCTCTATATTATTCTAGGGAACTTGTTACATATTTAGAGGATGTTGTCGAGGAGAGCAACTCAATTATATTTGTACTAGTATTCAGTCTCAGATAATTCATTATTTCTGTCTATTTTAAATATGTTACGAATGTATTGGTTTTTTTAGTGTTCTGTTGTTTCAAAACATGGCTTATTGGTGTTTTATTGAGCTATTTATTTTTATTAACATGGAAAAACCAAGTGGATTCCTTTTGACAAATGGGTAAATAAACAGGAAGTCAACACCAATCTTCCCTTTTAAATCAATGATTGTTTTGATACAGAAAATTATAGGCTGAATTACTCCAATATTTATCTATGCTTATGTGAGCTCGATCTGTGACTACATTTTCACATCTCATAATGATCAGTCAAACCACCAAAGAATGTTGTAAGATAGTTTAATGTCCACAATGTAAATTGAATCTTAGAAAGAATTTTTGAAGATATTTGAAAAATTCCCGGATTTTAAAGGTGAGTCGTGTTTACGTAACGCAAAGGGGAAAATCCAGGAAACTTCAAAGCATCCATTCAGTCAGTCGTTCTTGTCAAAAGCAGAAGAGCGATATACATCTTACGCTGTTCAACAACGACCTGGATCAAACATGGGAAATTTACTCAGCGAAGGGTTATAAGCATAAACTTGATAAATTTCCCAGCATTGTGTATTGTGTTTATTGTAGCAGCAGTTACCCAACAAGAAATTAGTGCCATGGAATGGACATGCTCAGTAGACTTCTTCTTTTAAGCACAGTAATCATTGCTTACAAAATTCAGAAGTTATATTTATCCTCGACACTACAACTTTGTTGCAAAAAATATCTTTCACAACCGTAAGATGCATTCACAGCATTTTTCGTTGTGAATGGTATTATTCAGTCTTGTTGTTTCATCAGGATTCCGCAATGATTTTAGCGTTTTGGTCTTCCATAACATATTCATTTTTCATCTCTTTTCGCAATTTACCAATGAAAGATGTTAAGAAACCAAATATAATGAAAAACCGTTGCTTTTATTAGCAAATTCATGTACATCGATACAACCTCATCCTTCTTTTCAGACTCAGTTAACATGGGAACCATTTCCTTGTCTCCTAAATATTTCCTGTTTCACGTAACCATAATTAGAAGTCGCCTTTTTGTAATATTTTTAACAGCTCAGAGGATTCTGTCTTGCAATTAAATGCATCTTCAACAGGTAATACTTGCAAATCTTCATGTCTATCTTTCAGGGGTTTAAAAATGCTGACCCTCTTGATCGCTAATATTAAAAGGTCAAAACCAATATTCGTAATTGCTGCTTGATGTAATTACTTTCCCAAGGAAAGGACAGATTGACCAGCACTCTTACTTTTCTCTTGGTCAATAATGAATGTACTGACATATAAATAGCTTTTCATGCGACTTACTCACATTCGAAATGACAGCTTTACTTTCTATCCGGAATCAGAACACACTTAATAGTTTCAAAGTGACACTTATGGCACGAAAATTATCCAATATACTGAATTATATGTTATTTCCTAGAGACGTCACATAGAAAATTAACCAACTGCTTCTTATTACAATTCAAATAAAAGTATTTTTTGTAATACAATATTAAAAAAAAACTACATGTGTATAGTATGTAATATATTTAACACTAGTTAACATTAACCATTGTTAAAAATAAAAATTAATAAAAGAATTAGCTGTTGACAAAATCCATTAGTCTTAATATATATAATTTGAAAATTTTTGCTTAGTATCTAACTTTTTCCATTTTTAAAAGTAACAAATTCAAGTTCAATTTTCTCATGGTATACGCCAAAATCAAATTAATAAGTAAAAATATTTCTGGAAAATTAGAGAGTACTTTAAATCATAATTAAGAACCTGAGTTAGAATTAAAAAAGGAACATGTATAAATGCATGTCATGTGTAAATGTATAAAGCGAGGCAAATAATGTGAACGTATCAAATGGAATGCTAGAAAATAATCTAAATTATTTCCTTGATCCTGCCGATTAAATTATATTATTTGAAGTATTTTGTCTGAGATAAGAAAACTGCAGCGGCCAGGGTAGTAAACGCCTCCTTCTTGTGACCGTTCTGTACCGGACCACACATAAAACACGTCTTCAATTATAGTGACTGGAAAACATAAAACAGGCCATAGTGACAATGTTTTTCCACTAATGTGGAGTGAATATGAAGGGGATAGCACAGTTGTCGACATCGTCGCTTGGACTGTGGTTCAAAATCACGAGATAATTAACTGTGTCTCAAGGCTTCTTAGTTTACAGATATAGGTAGCTGGAAATGTATTGTACGAAAATAAATTAAATAAATAAACGAGAAATACAATATTAAGAAGTTTCAATACTTGGGGAATTATTTCTAGATTGAAAACAAAAATTTAGTTAAAGATTAATCATTTCAAATATTATTTTTCTGAAGAATAGGAAATGCAAAATGATATTGAAATTTTCATACTGATTACTGTATAAAATATCCATGCAAAACCATGTATTTATTTACTTTTTTCTCATATATTATATTAATAAATTCTTGAAAATATTGACATATACATGAATTACCTATCACTGGCAACATAAATTGTCTAAAAAAACTTTGTTCTTGAGAAAAAGTCTGAAAATAAAATTATGATTAATATTAACTTGTTTTTGTAATCATTTCTTTTGAAAAGAACCACAAATGAAGTTTCTTACCTGCAATAAATATTTTTAAAGCAAGTCAAATTTATTTACTGGTTCGTCGAAAACAGTTTATTTTAGAAAACATTTCCCAAATAGCAAATCAATCTTCTATTAAATTGCTTTTGGAAGAATGCCCCACCAATGTATTTGGCGACGCAAATAGTCGTTACTGTCGAGAAGAAATAAAAGTCATTCCAACTCATGACAGTTCCACCTACCCAAAAGTGATTCAAAGTGATAAGGACAAACATATTTTTCACAGGAAAATGAAATATTTTTATTTCATTTCCTGAATTTACTTGGATTTTCAACTGATGATAGACCCATTGTTAGTATTTATATGCAGCATTGTTTGTTTTATTTTGGAATAATGTATTAAAATAGGGTTAAAATTTACTGATTTTTACAAGTACTTTTAGGCTAAGGAAATTATGGAATTTTACGTAAAGGAAATCAGGAAATTGAATTTCTTATAATAAGTTGTCAATTTTGAATAATTTAACTGATTTCTATTATATATGTTGTTAGAATTATTAATGAATGTGATATGTATACATAAATTAGTAGAAAAAATAAAAATGAAATATAATTTTAAAGTGTAAATTATGTGTAAATTTTTTTTTATTTCTAATGGCGGGCACCCTTGAGCAAGTAAGTACATTAGCCCATTTGCCGCAACAAGGCCGAAAACTGCTACTCATTTAATCGTTACCCGGTGGGCACCTGTGAACCAAGTCACAGAGGTACGAGTAGCATCGCCCACGCCACACCACCACAAACCCGCTATAGGGTGGGCCACATTCATCCAGCATCTGAGGAAAGGACAAGAAACACAGAAAGAGAAAGAGAGGGAGAGAGAGAGAGAGAGAGAGAGAAAGTACATCTATGCCCGAGCCAGCAGGTTGGCAATATGGGGCGCGCTGCTCCACTTTTCCAACTGAACCATATTTGGTGTGGAGTCCGACTTTCTCAGTACACACATGCCATAGGTACCCCTTTATAGGGTAGGCAACCATTCACAGACAAAGAAAGGACAAAGACAAGAAAAAGAGTGAGAGAAAGTACATACATGCCCGAGCCGGGATTCGAACCCAGGTCCTCCCCATCCGTAGTCAGTTATGCTAACCTTATGCGTAAATATATAAAGGCGAAAAGTTATTTTAATAGAATTATGATTTCTAAAATTAATATTCCGTTTTATTTCATAATGAGATATTAACTATTATATTTTGGTGGTCACATATACTAATTTCTTTCTTAAGATATTTTTACTTAAGTATATTTAAATTGTAAATATTTAAATCTCATTAAAATTCCTTAAATGGTTATTTTTGTAATTAAAAAAGGTTATATTTGAATTTTAAATATGACAAATAATTAATTTATAAATTAAGTTACTTTATAGTTCTTTTAAGTTGCATAAAAAATGAACTATCTTAAATGATATATTTTCATAAAATTACGCTCAAATTTTTAAAGTTCTTACTTATTGATTTGTAATGATATAAAATTAGGAATTTAGAGAATTTAAAAATTAAATGAAAGTAAATAGAAAAATCTCGTATTTATAAAATCATATTTCGATTAAAGAACTTAGAAATTGATTTAAAGAAAATTAAAAAATTTTAATGACTTTATGTTAAAGTAATTTATAAAATTGTATCCGGATACGTACAAAATAAAATGTAATTTTGGAAACATTTTTTTCAAAAAATTATATTTATATGCCATTGTTAATTGTATTTAATAAATGCTACTAATGCTTACATAATATAATGTTTATTTATAAAAAACAGAGATGAGTTTAATTTACCTGTAAGACCGGTAAGAAAGAAATAGATTTTTATGTATACATTGTTTACTTATTAATTATTAATATCTTGATAAATACTTATTCATCAAGAAATTTATTTCATTTTCTTATTGACATCATAGTGAAACATACAATTGTATTTTCCATTGCAAATAACATTCATTTTATTAATTTTTTTAAAAGAATGAACATTTACACTTATTTCTCTTTGTCATTTAATTCTCATCAGATTTCAGAAAAGTCTCACAAGAAAAGTGTTGGCTTTCCTTTTATAATTGTGGCAAGTCAAAAAGAAACTGGCAGTGACATAAATTGATACATATCTTAAAAAATTTATTTTCAAATTCTGTTCAACTATCTTGTTGAATTGTCAATATCCTGGAATAGTTACAACTTCTTGCATTGATTTCATTGAATCTTATGCTGTCAATTCATTAAATACCTCATTAAATACTAATCACTTTCAAGTTCTGCCAAAAATCATTTGTTGGAAAAATTTCCTTATAATTTGGGAATTTCTTGGTAAACTGTTTTTTCTATATAGAATATGAATGTTTTCCCATTTCTTTATTTAGTGTAACAAATTCAGGGTTTCCTTCATGGTACTTGTTATATTTCCATTCATGTTTCAAATGTTAAGCTATAATATATTAAAACAAAGTACATGCAATATACTACTTTTGAAAAATATTCCTTATCAATTCTTCATGTAGAAAATTTATAAATAAAAGTAGTTTTCAAGGATTTTTGAATATTGTTTTGAAGTTCAAAATTTAAATATAAGAAATATGCATGAAAATATCTTCAATATTTTTAGTAAATTTATAATAAACGTATATTTTCCAAATTAATTTAAATGCTACAATTAAAAAAGAAATAATTTTATTTACTACTATTTATAAAACATATTTCTCAATGGAAATAAATATTTATTTTAACAAAAACTTTCTTATATATGTAATTAGTTGAATTAACTTTTATTTATAAAAATATATAAAATATATAAAATATTGAATTATATATAAAATGAACTTTTATTTATAAAAAAAATAACAACAACTATACCTTCTAAATCAGGTAATATATTAAACTGTATATATATTATTATAAATACATAAATAATGTATTAGTTTTAAACCATACACAATATCACCATAACATTATCTTAATAACATATAACATATTGTTATTTGCTGATATAAGCGAATAGTTATTGGATTTGTTGACTATTATACATTTACTATGATAATAAATTCTTCATAATACTATGCATCCATTATAACCACTTTTATCTAAATGATTTTTAAAGAAACTTTCTTTCACAATATATTTATAGGAGAAAAAATTCATCTAATAAAAAGTTGGGTTGATTAATGGCAGTAGTAGTCTTAATAACTCATCAAAATACCAAAAATAAAATTATTTGTTTAAGAAATAGAACGCAGAAACAAAAAAACTTATCGTAAAATGTTAATAATATTGCTTTTTGTTTCAAAATAGTTGAGTATCTGTAATAAAAACCGGCTGAACAAACTGAATTTTACCTATATTGTACATTTGGAAGGAAGGAAATTTATTGTTGATAATTTGATAATGAAAAAATTGTATTCAAGTATGTCGAATCATTTATTTCTTTTAAAATTGTTATCTAGAGAGAAAAATTCTGTATTCATTAATCTGAAGTAAGATAATCTGAAGTATTCTGGAAATCATATATTGACATCGAAAACAATTTAAGTAATTATTTTTGGATGTAATTTAAGATGCATATATTATTAGTAATATTGCTATTAGTAATATTCAGGAAAAAAGAAGAAAATTAAAGATAATAAATAGTAAAAAGTACTTGTAAAAACATTTTATCATTTAAAGCTAATCTTTGAATGAAATGTAATATGGTAAGTATGTTACATTAACTCTTCCCATGTTCAGTTTAAAAGTAAAGCATGCTTAAATCTTATTTACATCTTTTCATGATCCAGAAAATTACTTTTTGGGAAAATTTCATATTTGACTTTTTAATAAATAACTTTTTTACTTATTTTATTTAATTTATCATTCATATATATTTCCTACGCATTTTGTTAAATTAGTGGGTCATATCACACCCTCTTACAAGCACAAAATTATGAATTAATTTGATTAAAATAATAAATATAAATTGATAATTATGTGTATATTAGTAAACTATATTTATATAAATGTTTTAAATAGATAACAATTTACTTGTTATTTAATAATATAGGGATTTTGATGGAAGTAAACAATACCTTAGATTAGGGGTTGCCAAGACCTCGACCGTGGTCAACTGGTCGACAGCGAAGACATTTTAGGTAGTCCGCGCGACTATCCTGATAATAACTTCTGATACTAACATTTTAATTTATAACTACTGACATAGAATTAATGAATTATTTAAAATAATTTAAAATAAAAATTTAGCTTTAAAACCTAAAACAAGCTGTGCAAAGTAATACAATGAATTTGTCGTTTTACAGTGAATTAAATAGAAGCAACAAAATGGGATCTGCTTTTTCAACCATGAAAGCCAGACATAACATAAAAGCCAAACATCAGTCGCCTTTAACAGATGAACATTTAATTTTGTGTTTACGCTTTGCAATAAGCTTGTACCAGCCACAATATGATAAATTTGTCGCAGATATACAGTCCAAATTTTACTTAAACAAAGTGAATAGGAAGATCAATTTTTGATATTTGAATACTTTGAATATTTTCGTCAGTAAATTTTTATTTTGTAAATATTAATATTAAGTTTTTTTAGAAAAATTAGATAATTTACCATTTTTTCTTGTTACCGAAAATAAATATGTAAACATAATATAAATATGTTACGTTAATTTAGCTCTGCCATTGGTAGACCGCCTTCCATTTTTGTAATGTGGAGTAGAACATGGATCCCAAAAGTTTGGCCACCTCTACTTTAGATATATGAACTCTACTATAATTATCTTAACTTATGTCTACTTTAATTATTTTAATTTATAATAAACTTAGATATATATATCTGTACTATAATTTGAATGATAATAAATTTTGTAGTGAAAGTTACATACAAATTAATACCACGTTGAAAATATTTTTGCTTTATTTTCCAATGATATTTGAGAATAAGAAACATAAAGTGAATTAAATATACACACACGCATACACACACATATAGTAAATCCAAGTAAGCGAGAAAGATTGATTGTGCTCTTATTAGAAGAATAAATATATCAATCCTTTTCGAGATCAATTTAGCTTTCCAGGAAGTTCTCCATTACACAGTATTTAATCGAGTAAAAGCATTTTGACAGTAGTACGCTAGCATCAAGAAATATTAGCTTAAAAAGGAGCATTTTCTTCGTAAATCTTAAAAAAAATGTTTCTCAGTCTCGTAAGAAAATTTAAATATATTTCTTTTTCCAACTTAGGAATAGAAGATAATAAAATGGAATTTAATTAAGTTACACTTAAATTTTTACGAAAACATTTATTAAAAGCAAACAAAAACAACAGAAGAAAATGTTTTAAGACAATCAAGTTAATGTTAAGGTCGAAAAAGAATTGTTTTCTCGAAAGGAAAAAAATTCTAATTGACTATAAATCAAAAAATGCCACAAACATTCAAGAAAAGAGTAGGTTTATTCAAAAGCATAAACCGAATGAAGGAATTTTATGGAAAATATTTAGAGGAAATTCATTTCTTATTACTAATTGACAAACATGAATCTAAGAGGAATAATTTTAGTTAAAGTATACTTTTTTTACACCAGATTTCATGACAATTCTATCCAATTATTGGGGTTTTTTTACAATATTACTTCAAAAATATGTCATTCATAAATTAACTATTTGTTTTTCATAAAATTATATAATTGAGAACACAATAAGATTATTATAAAGGCTTGTTAGTAATAAGACATATTTTGTTCCTTTATTGAATTGTAACATTGTACTTTTTATATTTTGTTTCTAATATTATAAATTACTGACCTGCTATTTTTTGTAAGTATTTTTTCAATGGGGTTTCTTTTCTTTTATTTGTTTATTCATTTAAAAAATGCTGGGTGCAATATCCTGTTATAAATTTTATTCTATTCCATGCTGTGGTTCTATTAGTTCTGCTCCAGAAAAATTTTGGTTGGGAAACAGTACTAGGATTTTATTTATATGGAATATATTTTATTTTTCTCTTACAAAATAAATAATTAATAAAAATGATTTTTCTTTCATTCATTTTACATGTTTTTTTATTCTATGTTTCCTTCAACAAGATTGCATTACTTTTTTCTATATTTTCAATATTTTTCTTAAAAATCTTATAATTACAACAGGCACAAACATATGTTTGTACAAAACGTATGTATTTTAGAAAGCTTCTAACACCATTATTAATATCCTTATTCCAGTACAGAATTTACGAAATACGGCAGTCTAGTACTGTGAAGTCTGCGTATTTCTATCTCGTTTTGGAATAGTTATTTGAAGAATATATTAAAGACTATTAAAATAAAAATTTGCATAGTATTTAGTTTGAATAAAAAAATTTGACTTATTGGCCAACTGATGATGATAATGGCTTAAGGGCTTATTTCAAAGAAAGTTTGATATGACCTTTCGACTCTGATATATAATTTATATAATTCGCTTAATACATTAAATTTCTCTTCTAATTTTTATTCTTAAAGTCACTGATTGCTAAACTTATATTCCATAAAAACTGCATTACAGTTGTCTAGCGAAATAGTTAAAAATTCCTAAGATTAATAAGAGGATATTATACTAGGATATAATAAATCTTGCAACTGATGTATTTATATTCGATAATACATAATAAATCAATTAAATTATATATTGCATAAATTTTTTACGCCCAATTTTTTTTCGTAGAAAAACATGCAAGAAGTACCATTGTAAAACAAGTTTAAAATTTAACCAGAAACACATTTTACATGACCGGAAATAAAATTAATCTTTTTCGTAAAATAAACTTTCATATTTTGTTTTATTTTCTTTATTTTTTGCAATTTACTTTCATATACCTGTCTACAGAATATTTTTAGTTTTACTTCACCAAGTAAATAAAGAATAAAAAAATGTCAAAGTGAGATAAAAATATTAAACTTTTCTTGTATAATAAAAGATTAATATTTTATAATAGTAATCCAGTATAGAACACATAGAACTTGTATTCAGAATACCAGTTTACGGCTAATTTTAAAGAAAAACTGAGTTTCATTTTGAAATTTTGGTAAAGTTTTAATTATAACAAAAACATAAAGAAGCTTTGAAACAAGTAATTTTGTTTTATCCAGTATAATTAATTTAAGCGAAGTAACAGTTCTTTATAAGGAACTTTTCACACTTTAATATAAAAAAAAAAAAATCGGGTGTTTTTTTCCCCCTTTTTTAAAGTAATACGTTATCTCAAAAGGTAGCAACAAATATTTACACTATCGAATTCTCCTTTTTTTCTACATTTTCAGTGTTATTGTTTTAAAAATATGAAAATAATTGCTGTTTTTTGATTTTTTTTAAAAAATATTGTTTTGAACTTCTTCAGCAATATTTTTTCTCTTTTTCCTTGGCATCATTGGTTGGAAACATATTACAAATCGGATAAAAAATATTCCAACACATCAATATTTAATATTGAATATAGGACTCTTTTCCAAAAAAAAAGAATTTTTTTTTTTGCAGCTCTTTCAATTTATTTTTGGTTACTTCCACATTAAACTTCATTTCGTGATCCAAAAACATTGCTTTTAGGTATTGTTAATTAAAGTATTTTGTGTAATGTTCAAGCTTTCATGTAGTGAAATTTCAAGTTTCAACTAAAATTTCAGTCAATAGTAATTTGGTTATTCGTTGATACCATTCTTTAATTCGGTATGACGAGTTAAAAAAAATTCAATATCTGTTCCCTTGTTTTCATTAGATTAAATTTATGCTTGCATTTTTAATCTATAAAAAAATTAGAACTGAAAATATCTGTTTTAATATGTACATTTTGAACATGTCATATTGTCGAATTTTTTTTTTTTTTCAGTTTGTCATTTTTAAAATCTAGTTTCAATCTGAAGTGACAGATTCTTTGGATTTTTGTTTTTGGTACGCCAGATAGAATATAAAAGTTTAAATTCAATTTTTTTTCGTTTCTGTTTTTATTACATTAAATTAAGACATACATTTTAGTTTGTAACTAAATTAGAATTTAAAATATGCTTAACATCATACAGCTAATTTCCCCTCAGTAATCTGTACTTGCAACATCATAGATAATATTAACATTTGTCATTATTTATATCTTTTATTTTTGCATTTTTCCTTATGTTCTCTTCAAATGATTTATATAAATAAAGTTCAAATTCTGTTTGAAAATTGCATTTTTATTCAGGATTGAATTGAAACTGGTTGAACAGATACGAATGACACTTGTTGTTACTAACGGCACTTGGCGAAACCAAGACCACCAGTCAGTGACTGGACGAATGAAGTCAAAAAGAGAGTCTTTCATATTTGAATAGAGCATCCCTTCCTCGAGGGTGGAAATACAACTTTGGATCATAGATGGCAGCACCATCTGGGTCTTCCACTTTAGAGATAGGATGCCAGAGATGACCCATGGCCTGGCTCCTAACACCCCTAGAGGTATCAATTTGGAATGGGGAATAAGGAGGACATTGGGACCACGACATATTTTACTTGACCCAGTCGCCACACGATGGATCTTCTGTTAACCCGGGACTCGAACTCATCATCTAATATTGAGAATGACGCCCTAACCAACTGGTCCACCTCGGCCGGAATGATACGTACCTTAGTTTGTTAGTTCCTGATAAATTGAAATAGAATCCATTACCTTTCAAAATTTTGATTATAGTTTTTATTAATTGAAACCTTAATTAACATTGATTGGATTTCCTTGTGGAGTAGTTAAAACAATGTAGCCTTCCATTTCGGAACTCTTCTCCAATAAGAACGGAAATGTGTGGATTTTGATTCTCTGAACATTGTCACTCATGCGCAACGCTTCTGGAGATAGAAAAATTGTTTAAGGCGTCTCTTTGATCCTTTATCCTTCTTTCTACATTCTCACAGTTTCATAAAATAACAGTAACTGTAATTTTTCATTTACTGAAATGTTATTTTTTACTCATTACATTTACTCATTACATACTCATTACAATTAGTGAAATGTTATTTTTTACTCATTACATTGCACCGCACTGTCAAGAAACTGAGTAGGATGTGAATGAAAGTATTCCCAAATTCAATATTTAATAACTTCGCTACTAAAGGAAAATTATATGCGTTCTGTATCTCATCCTATTTGTTTTTAGCATATTTGTACATGAGGCAATATTTCGCATTGCAAAGAACTATAATTTGTGAGGAGATTTAAATTAAAATTCACACAATAAGGACTCTAGTCTTTTATATATTAAACTGTGGAGCTTCATGTTTTCAAGTTTAAACTGGAACTTCAATGAGAATTGATTTTTATTACTTCTTTGCAATTTTGTTTACATTAGTATGTCTTATAAAAGAAAAAAAAACTAATATATAAATTCTTTTTTCTCATTGCATAAATTTAAAATGTTTGCCTTTTCTCTTCATTTGTAATTTAAAATTCAAACATATATTTGTAATATGTATATTTTTAAGTATTAAGAAGTCAGACTTCTCGAGTTTCACGCTAAAGCTGAAATTTCAGACAGAAATATGATTTTCTAGTTTTTTTGGGCTTAGAACAGAAAAAGTATTTAATGAAAATTAATGTTTTTTCAAGGAAAAACACTCCCAAAAATGCAAAATCCCCAAAATCTAGGTATGCTTTTTCCCTTGATAAATTTAAGCTAAATAAGCTTGCGAATAAGTCAAGTGTCAGCTATAAATTCACTAAAGCAGATGCAAAATGAGTTAAACAGAACACATAGAGAAGTAGGTATATTATACTAATTATTTATAAAAATTGTGAATAAGATAAGGCGAATGTAATTTTCATGACACAATATTTTCTTATCATAAAATTATTAAATATTGTAAAATTTCTAGAAATATTCCATTCCTTCATACTAATGCATTTGATAATGCACATTTAAATATAATCATTAACTTTAAAAATTTAATGCTTATAAATATATTATAGAACTAAATGAATAATCTATTATATAACATAGAAACTTAATTTCATTGTGTTGCTTTCATTATGTTTGTTTTGGTTTTATGCCACCCAACCTGTCTAGTGTTAAGCGTAACTGACTACGGATGGGGAGGACCTGGGTTCGAATCCTAGCTCGGGCATGGATGTTCTTTCTCTTTCTCTGTGTTTCTTGTCCTTTCCTCAGATGATGGATGAATGTGGCGCGCCCTATAAACGGGTTTGTGGTGGTATATCGTGGGCGATGCTACTCGTACCTCCGTGACTTGGTTCACAGGTGCCCACCGGGTAACGATAAAATGAGTAGTAGTTTCCGGCCTTGTTGCGGCAAATGGGTTAATGCAGTGTTTCTCAACCTTTTAGTATTCACGGCCCAATTTTCAATCATA
>JAPDSC010063803.1:0-18688 GCA_026290005.1 Latrodectus geometricus | reverse complement strand
GTGGCTAAAATTGTGAAAGGTGTTTATCGTCCTATATAAGACTGTAATAACCAGTTACGTACAATTTTTGTTTCGCCGATTCCGTTTGGGTATTTGGATGCTAAAGATGCACCTCGCATAGATACAACATCGTCGAGAATGTCTATAAAATATCAAAAATTATCAAACTTGACAGCATGTCAGCAGTCGTAGCTTCGCACAAGACCTAAGAATCTACATGAAAACTGTTTTAAACCTTTTTTTACAAAGCGAATCTGAAAGAAGTTACAAAAAGTTTACGTAAAAATAATGGATTTCTTTTTCCACAACCTAATATTATAGGCTGTCATTTGATAGACGTTTCAGACAGTGATAATACTGTGAACCAAGGCTGATTGCTTAGACACATGGCTCTATCCTTTATTTGAACTTTGAGTCAAACTGCATTTCAACAAGATATTGTAGATTTTACATTATTATTGAACTCTAGTGGCTTAGTAGCTTCAAGCCGCTTCCGTTAAGACTAGCAAAGTGAAGTATCATTTGTCGCGGGCATTGATTAAGAGAGCACCACATTCTCCTCACTGAGTTGCTGAAGCTCTTTGGGTTGGAGACATGTCCATGTTAATCTGTGGCATCCAAAGTCCTTTCTTTTTTGTAGCGGGGATGTGAAGAAGTTGCCAGCTCAGGTGTGACCTCGTCACCTGACCGTGGTTAAAAATTACGAGGTATTTGGTGATGTGCAAGTATTTCATTAACCTTAAAGTGCAGTTCAAGGACTCGCTCGCATACGGTATGTATATGCGTGTGTCTATGTATGTAAGTAGAAAGTATTGAGCAGATCTTCTTTGACACAGCAATTGTGTTTCGCTCTTGCCTTGGTTAACACGTTCTCTAAATCTCTCATAGAAAATGTTTGATTAATAGTTGTTGGAACCATGGTTCATCAGCTATAGTGAAAGAAAATAAATAAAATTGCGACAAACGTGTTTATGTGAAGTGAAAAGCACAGCATGCGTGGTACAAAAGGAAAATTTATCCAATGCGCTATTGGAAAATAATCCATTTCTTTCATTTAATTACTGACGAAGCAAATATATTTTACTTTTAAAATATGCCTAACTTCGTTTTAAAAGTTATTAGAATCTAAATATCGATAAGTTTTACAAAATTCTTCTCAGAATTATCGCTCTTGATCGATCCTGTGCTTTCATCTTAATTTATAGCCCTTTGCTATGAATGGGTCCAAAAAGATCTTCTTAAAAGCGCTTCATTTTTCTGTATAATTTGTTATATTTTTAATAATACTGTGCATTTTTTTATTTTATGTGACACCAGCATTATCAGTAGTACATATTTTAGACAAATCGCCAAAAAAATTACCGCGGATTATACGTCACTGAACCCACATCATCAGAAGGATATATTTTCGACTATACCGCCTCGATGGATTATGCGACGCTTTTTTCCTTGTACTCGTTAAACAGGTGTTACTGATAATATAGCGCTGCGGATTATATACAGGAAAATTCGGTACATTTTAAATCGCTAAATATCACGAACTGAAATCAAAATTCTGAATATTGAATCGATTTCAACAAAAATAAATCCCTACTTTAGATACTTTTGCATATTAAACCAAGTTAAATTCAGTGAAATGAGTGATTTTTAATATGGTTATAAAATAAAAATTAAGTGAAGTAAATGGGTTTTATTTCTAAATTTTTTAAAAATATATCGAACAAAATCTTGTAAAAGCAAATTGAATATTGAACATCAATATTGATTCATTTCTTTTATAAATGATTTTAAAGTTCTCAAACATATTAAACATATTTCCTGAAATTTTGATTAAGTTACTATGAATAATATATATATATGAAGTGTATGCTGGTGTAATAATGTATTTTTAGTTACATTATTTTTATTTTTTGATGTGTGTTAGTTTACTTCATGTTCTTATTGGACTTTTTAAATTACCTTCTATGTTCTTTTGCATACTTCTTTTAATATTTGACTTAGGAAACCTATGGAAGTCAAAAGAAAAATAATTATATCACTTTAAGTCTAATAGATTTTAAACAGAACAATGAAATAAAACAATAAAAAATGCTAATGGGCACGAATGTCTCATGAAATAATTACTATAAAATAAATGATCGAATTATTATTTATATAGAATTAGATACTTTCACTTCGAGAAGAAAAATAAATGCATAAATATAAGTGTTTTTTACCACACAAGTCTATACTCATCTGCAATTCTAATTTCTTTATCTCTTCATTTCACTATGCAAGCGATTCAATTAATTCATCAAGGATTACTTACTGTAAACTTTTCTCGTGATATATCGTAACTCATGTTTATTTTCAGTTTCCCTCTAGAAAGTAAGAAAACAATTTCGTTTGCGAGGATCTGATGACATCATAAACAAGCACCTAATTAAATCTGACGTAAAATAATTTTTTCGTTATTTCATAGTTTCATTGTATTTTTGCTGATTTGCTTTATAATAAATTATCAAAACCTGCAAGTCACCATGAGTTGATAGTTTAAAAAACCCTCATTGTCTTATTGTATCATTTAAGTAATTTTAATCAATATTGTAATGCAATAGGAATCCACATTAAAGTTTATTTTATGCAGACATTCAATATTTGTCAACTCTTTCTAACTAAACTGTCTACTGCTTCTTATTTTGGAAAAAAAAAATACTGAATCGATTCAGTCAACCTGCAATTGATCCCAGACAGAAACTCGTTAAGTTATTTTTTTAAAGTTCTTATTTTCGTTTATTCTTTTTTTGATCTTTCTTTTTCTTGGACAAAATTGAACTATTCTTAAAAGAATTGTTATAGTTTATAAAAATGTAACTCTTTTTATTACAAAGGAGTGTTTTTGATTTACTATTTAGTTTTCTCAAGATACTTTTAATTATATAGCTATCTGCTACAAAGTGCTTGCTTTCAAACCTTATGAAAGTATGTACAGATGAACGTCAGCAGAATTTATATTTTAAAGAGTTATTTTAATTAATTTTTTCCACGTACTTTAAAAAATTAAAATCCTCATAATTGCCAACCATAAAATATATTTTCAGTAAATTTTCCATTCAGTTATATAATTCATGAATTTTTTTATCAATGATTAATAAATATATATAAACATGAAAATTCATGATTGTATATCCTTTTTGTATTGAATTGCTTGAACACACACGTGTTTTTAAATATTTTCACTTGATATTATTCATGTATAAAACAGTATAAAGGTAGTAAAGAAAACCAAATTGATCCTTTATTCTAGATCAGAGAAGATCAACTTTATAGTAGTGCATCATGCTAATTTAAGTATATGGTTCAAGATGCCTCCTCTAAAGTAATGAGTCACGCTAATTTACATGTATGGCTCAAAATGCCCCTTTTGAAGCAAATATTAAAAATGTCAATGAAAGCAGAATTAAGGAATAGTGGCCAACATAGATTTATATTATATAAGCATATTTTAAAATATATAATTAAGTATAATTTAAAATATATATTAATTAAGCATCATTTAAAGCTAAAACTATACTTTAGGATGCCCTTTGGCGAACTTGGTGATTTTTTTTTTGGCACCAATCCTGTTACAGTGCAAACAAGTAACCAATCAGATAAAACAGTTAGAGCCTCGACTGTATATAAGCCAATCAGAAGACGAGTTGGTTTTGCCCAGCTTGGCGATCAATCGCAATCACAACTTGACAAAAATCAAAGGAGAACACTAAAGTGTAGTTAACCCGTTCAAAATATGTGTTAATTAAGCATCATCAAAGATATTTAACTTTCTAGAGTGGCTAAGGTGCCATTAAGTCATAACAGTGCTACGTGTTTGCCAACACTTTTTCTAGATGTTTATTTTCCCTACATAATTAGTTTTGACAGTATTTTTTTATATTTTATCTTGCAGTACAATGTTTATATCATTATATTCTTATATATAATAAATTTTTATTATTTTTGTACTTCGTTCAAAGTTTTTTTCCTTTTTTATAGTAAATGACATTATTTATTAGGAAAGAAGAGCATTTTAGCATTTTACACTTATTCTTCGGAGGGGAGAAAATGTAATATTAAATTCAAATTAAATAACAATATATATATATATATATATATACTTTTTTGCTGCTAAGCAGCCAGCTAAATCTTATGCTTTTACTTTGTTTCCTCCCAATTACTGATAAGGCAGCGGAATAATGAGTTTTCACGATTTCCAGTTTGTCGGCCCGATACCATCCTCAAATGTTGAAGCTTGAAGTGGTTTATTATTGAATCACTTTAAAATTTTAAATTTCTGACCAAATTAACTTTTGAGGTTAAAATGTGACCGTAGAGTGACAGACAAACCAAATATTTGAAATAGTATAATCCTTCGTTTTAATTGAACACTCAAAACTTCAAGAATGGGTGTTCAATAGCTATTAAATTCTGAAGATATGCCTATTCACTTTGCAGTATCTGACAGTTCAAGATTTGTAAGATTTTCTGGGAGGAAGATGTGTACTAAAGATATTTCCAAATTCAATTTTATTTTATTTAGTCCCTTAATGAAACATATTTTTAAATTATCTGAACTAGTTTTTCTAGTCATTTATACAGACTGCATTGCTGGTAATCAAAAAGCAGCACCAAGAAAGTCAAGCAAAATTTGGATTATATGAAAAATTTTACACAGTATAAATATCAACTGTAAAAAGGCGACCTTCTGTGTGGTAAGAAATGTTGATAAGATTAATAATGAACATCGTCCTTCTTGTTTTCGATGCTTACGTTTTCCTCAATGATTCCAGGAGTACTTTATTCCATGATTGGCAATGACCATTGTTACACCCCGGTATATGGATTAAAAAATTTGGATGTGTTGTTGGAAATTTGGATAATAGTCCATGATGCCTCTACTTTTATGACACCTTATATACACAATAACAGAAATTTGCCATGAAGCTGTTTTCAACTTCCTTTGCGAAATACTTTCTTGGAAGGCATAGTGGCTGTATTCATGTGAACAAGAGAAGAAACCAGAAATTCTTTCAATCCTCCACATCGAAAAATGTGTATGCAAAAAACATTCGCACAATATTTATCTTCCGCTGCTCAACAGCAATTATTTTCTCCTATCTTTAAATTCCAAACGAGATAATTCTTTACTAAGACTACCCACCATCGTGTATCTAAGCTTATTTTTGTAACCCAGTACAAACCAAAAAATTTATATTCGTTTTCTTGTCAAGATAATTGTCCTTGAAATGGACTATTTTAAATATCGTGTATATTTCATTATTAAATATTAAAATAAATTTCTATACAGCCACGTGAAAAAAAAATAATATGATAGCTTAAATGATAAAAAGAACATATAATTCTGTTATAAATGTGATAGGAATATATTATTATCTTTTCTTGAGATACAAAAACAAAAAAATATTAAAAAAATACTTTTAAGCATTTCACGCTTTCTTATAATCAATTCATTATAGTTAACCATTATAGTCAATAGAGTGTGGAAAAGAAGAGCTTAGATGTCATTCTCATCAATTAACCGTGGTCCAAAATTTCAATTCAATTAACTGTTTTGAGCAATACTCCATATCACTAATGTCTATAATTTCTTCTTCGATTGGTTGAAGTGAATAGTAAAACAATTGCAATCAAATAAACAAACAAATACATGTAGGAAACGGTTATGTTAGTTGGCTATGAAAAATTTAATAATTTTTCTTTCCCCTTTGCAATATGCAAAAATAGTTGACGCCTCTAAAAATGTTCTAAATGTTTGAAAGTTTGGAAGGAGATGACGTTGAAATCTTGTAACGATTTTATATTGTTAAATCTTTCATTTTGCGCCATTTAATATCTAAAAATCGTATCACTAAGAAAAAATAAAGAGCACATCCAAAAAATCATTCTCAGAAAGAGTTTCAAATCCTCTACAGTGTTTACTAAAAATTGCTGAATTGCTTCTGTCTTTTGCCATTTTTCTATTCATTTTTTTATTATGATGAGTACACTGAAGTTTTTTGACCCTCTTTTTTGATGACGATGAAAAAGGAAGTAAATATCAGAAAAAATTTAAAATTATTTTCCTGCTGTAAAATTATTAATTTTCATGAAGAACATTGAAATTTGGGATATGGTGTTGATAAAAATCTGAAATCTGTAAAATTTAATCTTATGTATTTTTTTATGTTTATGATATTAAAAAATACTTAAGATTAAATTACTTTTTTTTTTTTAACTAATGCAAAGCATATAAGTGATGAATGACACCTCATCAAATAGGAATATTTTCCATTTCTAATTTTTATTAGATATTAGTTAGATTACAAGTTTCTGATGAATGAAAGGAAGAATTAAATTCATAAATTCTAATATGCATTTCTTTAAATGTTTTATTTCAAGTAAATTGTTTTAATCAATGTTGGCAATATCACACACATTTCAATATTATTTTAATTCTATAATTCTCTAAAGGTATTCTTAGTTTAAATATTTTGAGAACTATAATAATATAGTATAGATTTATATACTAATATAATTCTCAAAATATTTAACTAATATTAGCATGAAATTAAAATAAATTATATATTTAATTGCTTGAATATGTCATAAATTTTTTTGCACTGTTTAAAAAGTTATTTGTATTAATGTGATCATTCCTTTGTAAAAACAATTCAGCTCACTTGTATCAACAATTATTTCACACATTTCCATTCCAAAAAATGTTAACTTTTGTCTGTCATAAAAGAAATGGACATTCACATTGTATGTTAATAAAAAGCGAAGCATTAATTTATCTTGCAGGTCGATTCAAGATTTATCTGAGAGTTTTGTGATCTTGATGAAATGAGTTTTTAAATTTGAGTCGAGATTGATAAAAGTAGGGCTCAGATTTACTGTACGGTCGCTATTGCCGCGATTGGGGGATTCTGACAAAATGGGAACCAACCAATGAAAAATGGAATATTCTGTTTATTTTCAGACCTCTCTTGTGCAGATTGGCGAGGTTGTTGCAATTTTTGGCGATTTTTGAAAAAGTCGCCAATAGTGACCGTACAGTAAATTTTTATCAAGATCTCAATACTTTTATACTCTCTACCTTATTGTTTTAATGAATTCAGCTCAAGAATGAAAGTAAAGTTTTTGCTTTCTCTCATGCTGAAATTGTTCATACAATTGTTCAAATTTTGTTGATTGATTTATAAATGGATGAAATTGGTTAAGCGTATATTACACCCATATACAAAACCAGTTTAAGACAGCTATCATGGATATAAGAAATTTTGTAAAATAGTAATTTTATTTCTTTTATTTTCTATTCGATTGTTTATTCTCATTTCTTAACAACTTTCAATTTAAGTAAATCTCAAAACAAACTATAAAATGTGTTTCAATTGTGGGGATTTATTTTAGAATGAAAATAATTTCGAGGTTATAAAACCAAAATTTCAGAAATTTACAATTCAGGAACTTAACATATAATATAAAAATAAAAATATATTAAATTCACTAATTTATTTTAAATACAGCATTCATGGCATTAAAGATGAACTTCACACACATATATATATAAACATATACATTATATATATCATCTCAAGATTATATATATATATGTAGGAAATATTCTTTGCAAACAGAGATCTTTTATTATAAGCCCTTTGTATTTTTATGTAAAATGCGTAATAAAAATAAGTTACATAAATAAACATATTATCATTATGATAAGTACAGGTGCAAGTTCAAGGTATTTGAAACTCATAAAATGTCTAGTGCTTTAATTCTAAATTATTAAAACTACTAGTGCAAATAATAAGAGAGCATTAAATTGTTCATTTTATATAGACATCGATAAAAATATATCAGCTGCAGATGTTAATCATAAAGTTCAGATTTCTAATTTATGAGCTATAACAGTGTAAAAGAAATAGAATGTTCACGTGGAACATTTAATCTATTTGAAATCTTATCATAATTTTCGTTTTTATTTTTTTTTTATCTCGAGTTTCAAGGGGGAAATACAAACTCAATTCTTTTATTTTTAAATTAAATGAAAATTTAATTTTAAACCACGTTTATATTTCTCAACAATCAAATAATTTTCAATTTTAAAATTTGAAGTGTTAATTTTTAAAATTAATTGAAAAAATTAGTTTCATTGACAATTATACTTAAGTCATTGCAACACGTTTCTTCTTGCAGTTCCTGATGACTAAAGAGCCTAAACGAAGTCAGTTATTTGTTGTTGTTTCTAATCATAGATGGTGCAGCGTTTCTATACCATCTCCATAAAATCAAAAATTTTAAAATGCCTAAAAAGAAATATGGGTCCTTTAAAATCTAGGGCAGTATAGTCAGGACAGTATAGTCAGGAGAGGGTTGTATCATCAATTTAATAGTTTTAAACCTTGGTCAAATCGCGAGTTGACACTTGAATTGGCTCCTTCCTATTCACATCCCATCGTATACACCAGGGATGGACAAACTTTTCCGATCGCGGGCCAAAAATCGAAAAAATAAAGTTTGGCGGGCCAAGATGGAATTTTTTAAGATTTTAAAAACAATAAACAAGCATTACAATTTAATATATTAATGAGATGAATGAAATGGCGATTTCATTTTTAAAAGTTCCTTATATTGAGGTTCGAAGTGAGGTGTACTGATTCTAAGGAACGAGGCTAAATGCTCATCTGTCAGTCTACTTCTGAAATAATTCTTTCTAAGGTTCATAGTTGAAAACACTTGTTCACATATATAAGATGAAGCAAACATAGCACTGATTTTCCGATCATGAAGTATTAAATTTCGGGAACTTACTTTCGATAATGATTTGTAAAACTCTAACTTTGGCATATTTAGAAACAATTGCTGGAGATGATTGTTAGATTGCAACTGAATTAATTCAAGCTGCAAATCTGACCTCACTGCTTCACAATTTAGCTTTGTGAGACGTGACCACCTATCGTCGATAAATTGATTTTTCCCTTGCATCTTGACATTCATCTTGACTGGCAAATTAAAATTCTATCCGCGGGCCGGATAGAACCTTCCGGCGGGCCGGAATTGGCCCGCGGGCCGTTGTTTGCTCATCCCTGGTATACACCTTACAGAGCATTTTAAATGCATCGTAATAGTTAAGTTTTCTCAGCCCGATGGTCATTCACAGGATCAAGTATCGAACTGGGTAGGTCATTGCGGTACGTTACCGATATTTGAGTCAATCAAAGATGCTAAATACATCTACTCGTAATTTTGAACCATGAAGTCGAAACTTTGGCTTGTAACTTCTTTTTCTTGCTTTGTCACTGGTGGAACAATTGGCTGAACAGAATACTTAATGTAGGAAACTATTTTAGAACGGTGGTATTTTTGAGTACAATGATTGATGAACGCGAGTTTCTTCCATTAGTTCGATTAAAAGCACTGCCCACATACAGAGATTGGAATGCTTTCAAATTATCTTGCTTCAGAAAATAAGTTTTGGTGAGTAGGAAAATGATTCGGTTCAAACATGATAATGCAAGTAACCACAGACAATGCATTGCTGAAGGCAATTACTGTTTTAGAAGAAAAACATTTTCTCATTTTCCCAACACTTGTTTGTGGTAATTACTAATTTTCCAGCGTTTTTCACAGTTGTTATGTATTTTATAATGCTGAAGGAATCAAAATAAATTAACTTTTGATTCTGATGACCAGGTATTTAATTATTGACGTATATATAATCTTCTTTTTTTGTCACATGTAATGATGAAAGTTTCAATAAGTTAAATCTCATATTGGTTACTTTGGTTATATCTGATATAATCAAAATTGGTTTTTGTGATGTTTAACGCATTTTAAAGTATTTTTTAAGTAACATTTTTTTTTTATTAACGATGTTTAAAAAAGAACAAATGCAAGTGAAATTTAACTTTAGATTGAAAAAACGAAACATCATTTTTAGAAAGGCACATTCCATAGTTATGGCGACATGGAGAAGTCAGGAGGAAAAATTGTTCTCATGAATTTAAAGGGAAATATTCATTTACGTGAGATACAAGAGAATGTTTCTCAAATTTGTGACGAGTGAAAAATATAATTGAATTATAAAGACACACCACGCCTATTTTCATCAATTTTATTTATGATTCAAAAATATATGTATTGTAAATAAATATTATTGCAAAATATTCTTGCTGAATTAGAAAACGTAATTTGTAATCTACATTATCAATATTACTTTTGAGATAAGGATTCATCGAAACAACAAATGCTTTTGTTTATTCGAAACGACATGAAAACGTGGTGATTTAAATGTTTGTATATGTAAATGACCCTAGCGCGTGACTTTTTAAAACATCAAGGAAATGTATTAAAAATCATTGATTTCTCTTCTAAATACAAACTTGAAACAAACTAAGTTTAATAGACCAAAATTTAAAAAAAAATTATTATCTGCTGCACTTGAAACACCTTTCTGATGAGATAATTCCTTTCATAAATATAATAATTTTATTGATATCTGAAATAATGTATGACTGCATTTTTTAATTTATTATTTTTCCTTATGATTCGTTTATGTATTTGAAGTGCGCTTTACGCTGCCTACTTCGGCCGACCCATTTTTTATCTACGGTTAAGTGATGACTTTGCAACTTAACTTGGCCTTCAGCTTTTTCTAACATGATACAAAAACGAAGGATCACTGGTCCCTATAAAGCTTTTAACATGTAAGCCCTCTCAGCATGATGGTCTTTGGTTGAATCGGGTATCGAACCCGTTACTTCCCAGCCACAAGAACGGCAACTTTTCTTACCAGGCTACCGTGGCTTTTTCATTTTCTTGCATTGCATTAACCTCCAACCCGGTTATTTATGCCGTTCGAAATCAATAATCAGAGACGAGAGTCTTGTTATTTTAAGCAACTGCCGAGGTAAAAAAATTGAGTTATCAGCGTCTTCTACAAAGTAAATGAGAAAATTCTTGCCGTTTTATCATTTCCGTTTAATGAAGTGAGAATAAGTATGCAAATTAGTGTATGATGTGGTTGAGACACTGGTCATTCAAGAGTAGGAATATCAGCTGTTATAAAAGCAAGTTCACCACTCTCATTCATCAATCGTAACTCATACTGTAGAGATGACACATGAACGTGTCGAAGGAGCTCGTTCGGTGTTGTTCTGCATTACAACTTCAAAGTGGGCTTATCAGCTGCTGCATCAAGTAGCCGAATATGTCAAGTGTTTGGGCAGGATACAGTTCTGCACAGCGCAAGACCTCTTATGCACCCATCAAGACTATGCTTTATATCTGGTGGACTAGTCGTCAAGTGGTTCACTATGAGCTGCTAGCAACGGGTCTAAACCTGTTACTGCAGGCCTGTACTTGGCATCAATTGGAACGTGTGCAATAGGCATTGAAACAGAAGGAGCCAGTATTTTTCAATCACAAGAGTGTGTTGTTTTTAGCCGACACTACGAAGAAGCATGTCGCTAGGGTAGCCATAATACCATAGAGCAATTTGGTTGGAAAACGTTTTGACCTCCTCCTTACTCACCTGAACTTGCACCATCAGGCTACCATCTATTCCATTTCCTGGATCTTCGTGGAAAATCTTTCACCAATGAAGATGAGTTGTGTCTAGCCTTCACAGACTTCTTTGCGTCGTAAGCCACTGAGTTTTACACCAAGGTGGTTTATAACTGGATACACGTTTGCAGAAGGTGCTGGATGCCGATGAGGATTACTTTGAGGACTAAGAATTTGCTACACTTTCTGTAGGTCATGCTATTTCTGATAATTAAAAAGGACAAGAATTTTCTTGTTTACCTTATATATACAGACCTCACCATGGTTTAGTGAAATGACACCGCTCTACAGAGCGAAAGTTTGCACTTTCAATTTTAGTCATCGTGGAGCAACGGAAGATAAACATTGCGTTTCTGCCTTCTATCTGTTGGGGAAAGTACTTACCAGGTTTCTTTCCTTACGATATGGTCCATTAAATAGGAAAAGTCCTTTGGAAAGGCAATTAAGGTGATCGCAAAAATGCCTTATAATAATTTTGACAGCCCATAATATGTTCTCAGACTTCCCTACCATACCACGGATGAACAATAGGCCCAATAAGTTTTTAATTTGGAATACCCAGCTTGAACAAGATATCAAAAATTGTTTGAATGGATCAATTATTGAACCTGTTATTTTTCGACCATGAGTGCAGTGCCTTTTCAAAGATAGATACTGTTGCCATTATTATTCCTATTGCAATAATATTTTCATCTAGACACATCTGAAAACAATGCTTTATGTTAGTTATAATTTTAGTTCTTGATCAGTTTATACCTTACTTATCAATTTTCTATCTTTTACAAAAGTAGGGACATTAAAGGTTGCATCAACTTAACCATTTTTATACGACCGCTTCCGTCTCTTCACAAGATGGAGAAACCCACAAAGCTCTGGAATTACTTTTAATAAAATTACAGAAAGCAATTTAAAAACAATTTAAAAAAAATGTATTTAATTTTACAGTTTTTTTGTCTGGGAGGTAGTACATCTGATATTTATTCTTTTAAGCTGAGCTGTTTTAATCCAATAACAGTACGTTATAATAATTCAAATGTCCATGATGTATGGAAGCTATTTATAATTTTTCACCTATTTTTAACGATTTCTTTCTGTTGTAAATTTTTTTTTTTTTTTTTTTTTTTTTTTTTTTTTTTTGCGGACTAAACTTAATTTAATGACATTATCACACAATAGCCCATGCTTTGATGTAGTATTAAGTATATTCTAGAAAATATTTCAAAATTAATGTATTTTGAATGAAACAGATAAATGTTATTGAAAAATACTTTTATTTATTTGTATCGAATTTGAATTGCACAGTTGTCATTTACCAATTATTTAGATCCTAAATGTATATAGTATTTATATATATGTATAAATAAATGTAAATTAATAAACACAATACAGAATTGCACAATAATTTTTAAAATTCTCTTTTTTATTTCAAAGATAACTTATTTTGTGTCACTTCTGTTATTTAAATAATTTTTTCTTACTACAATTCAAAATTATTGAAAATAAAATATCTGCATTAATTAAGCCTAATAATTAAAAAAAAATTATCCCCATCCATTACTAAAAATAATTTCTGAAAAGCGTTATTAAATGTATAGTTCAATTACTTTTTTATTATTTTTTTAAAATAAGTCATAGAAAAATAAAATAATTCTAAATAAGTGGGCAAAACTTAAAAATTTAATATTTGATGGTGTAGTTTTCGTGTCCTTATCATTATGAAAATAATAATGAAATTATTATGTGATTAATTATTATGAGAATTATATAATACAATGTAAATAACATAATATTTAACTTGAATAATCAATTATTTTAGTTTTAAATTCATAAAAGTAAATTCAAATTTTGTAAAATATGTAGATGGCAGAAAAAAAAGCTCAATCGAAAAAGCTAAAGCTCATTCTCCATGATTCCATAAAGTTGATGAAGTGACGAATGATGATGTTGAAAGAATAAAAATATAAATCCGGGAAGAAAAATTTATTTTTATGAATAAAATAGAATTTAGAAATAAATTAATGTATTTTAATTGGGTAATCAGGACGAGTGAAAAGCTGGAGTCTATATTATATTAGTGTGAATTCAGTATTTAAGTTTAAATGATAATAAGTATTCAGTTAAATCGGAGTGACAACTGACAAAAAGGGATAAGAATTAAAAGTATTGAATTTATCCACAGAATCGGTGACGACAGAGGAAATGAAAAAAGTGCTGTTGAAATGGAAGAATGCAATTACTTAATTAACTATATTACATAAAGCTTCTAATAATTTTATGTGTACCCTTTTATTGAATTACGATAAAAAATCTATTTACATTTCTTAACAAATCAAAATAAATTTAGTGCTGTATTTAAAGTTCTTAACGAAACACATTACTTATAAATGTTATCTTTTTATAAATTTTGAATTACTTTTGGAATTTAATTTCCAACTGTTGTTGTTTCCAATCGCTCAGAGATCTAGCGTCAGCCAGATCAAATCCATGACACCGTGAACCCTAGCGAAGTCGAGCACCAATAGTAGATTTGCTCGAACCTCCGCCAGAGTGAGCCCCAAACAATCCAGGATGTCATCGGGGAAGATCATGTCTGTCACTTCCGAAATCCAACGCGCTCCCCCGGGGTCTTACTGCTAAACCAGGGATGGGCTTGAGCAACACCTCCTAGAGTGTGTTCTAGGTCTACTCTAGGAGGTGTTGGCTTGAGTGGCGAGCTAGACTTGCCCACGGCCAACTTAAACTGCTTTTTAAAAGATTGGGAACAGATTGAAAATTCATAAATAAAACATGAGCTTCAGTTTCAGTTTTGTGTACTATAATATTATCCGGAAGAGAAACTTTTTCCGGTATTTTCGTTGATTCTTCAAAAGAATTAATTTTATCAGCAGTCATAAAATCTGATAAAACTTTTTCAGATAGAGCATGTAATTTTTCATTTCTGCTTAATCTTTTAACCGCACATTTTTGTGTCAGATATGTTGGACAGCCAGGAAATATTGTAGGAACAGCTCCATCCTTCAATTTAGGACGATCTCGAGGTATTTTAATGTCCTCACCATTTTGTGGTAAATAATCAAATCTGATAATTTGATCATCTGCGAAATGCTTTTCACAAACAGCGCTTCGTTTGCTAGGGGAAAAATCTTTTCGGGGAATTTTTTTTAACCACAAAATTTTCTTCGCTTCATCTTTAGGAAATTTAAAACAGGATACATATGAGCCAGTACTATCATAATTTGACTTGCAATAAGCAACACAACAACGATCAGGCATTTTAAATTGCTTAAACTTCGAACACACGCCGTAAAGCCCCTATTACATTAGAGTTGCCGATATTTCATTTTGAGCAACTCCCATAGACTTAACATTACGTGACGTCACAGCTCGATTTTCGGCAACTCGAGCTCATCGTCCAATGAATGTTCGAGATTTCTATTAGGTTTGCTATAAGTAAATAGCTGTTTTACTAGATTTAATAACAGATCGCTTTTCTGGCTAACATTTTTAAGGTTGCCATATTTTACTCTGTAGGTGTCCAGATTTCATGATGAATTCTTATTTGGGAATTTAATTTGTAGCCAAAATTTGTTTACATTACGCCATCTTGCTATTGTTTCACTCAATTTTAGCGTTTGAAACTTCACGTTTAGAATGATCAAGAGCTAATCTTTGTCGACGTGAAAAGGAAAATATCTGGTTAAAAAATTTCTTAAAACTTTTGAGTTAATTTCCTCAATAAATAATATTATCAAGGCCTTAAATAAATAATATTATCTAGATCCTTTAAATTTTTAATTTCACAAACAAGTTTTTGATATAAAAAAATCACTAAAATTCCTTTGTTTCTAAAAGAATATTTTACTTTTAATTATCTTAATATTCCACTCAAAAAATTCAAGCCCAATTTGGATTTTTATTTCTCTTTATTTTTTTGGATTGTTTTATCAGTTAATTTTCTGGAATAATTTATAATTTAAATTTACATGACATCAGCATCTTTTACACTAGTATCGGATGGATTTAATGTTTATTTTAATAAAATTTTATTATATCATGAGTGATGATTAAGTACAAGTTAGATATTACTCCTGTTGTATTTTGTTTTTATAAATATTTATTTCCAGAATTATTGAAATCTTATAAATGAATGATAAACTTAGTGATCATTAAAAAAAACAATAATTTTGAAAATGATCATGTAAACATCTTAGAAAACTATAAACTGGGAAAATTCTGCAAGATAAATAAAATTTATTTTGAAAAATTTTACTACTGAAAGATTGTAAATTAAATGCTACTTTAATGAATTCATATAATTTTTAACTATTCATTTCCTACATAAAAATTGAAAGCTTTATCTCTAATATAGGTATTTTAACAGGTGAACAGCAAATAGCTAAGCAGGAAATGAAAATTAGTAATAAAGAAAATAACACATATTAATAATTTGTGTTTTACATTAAACAATATAATAAAAGAAATTAGTAACTATATAAAAAAAAATTTACACACCTTTATTTAGAAAAGATTTTGGAATTAAAAGAAAATTTATGCAAGTAAAACATCATAAGAAATATAAATTAAATAGCTGAGAATTTCTATATTGAAATTAATACTATTGCTACAAATAATTTTATTTGTTTTTAAAAATCTTCATGCTCAATTAAGTTTAATAATACTCACTATTCTAAAGTTATTTTGTAGATTTAAAATTTTAAAATTATTTGGTATTTTGAAATGATATTTATTTATAGTTTTAATAAAATTAAGAGATCACTCAAACAACACAGGTGAAAATTCTTATCACGTGTAAACACATCTTTATAACGATGATATTTTTAACATTAATTCGGACACTATTTCATCATACGTTCTTTGTTTTAATTTAGTAAATTTATATTGGGAATCTGAATTATCCCATATATGAGGCTTTACTCTTATCATTTCAATAAAATCAATTTCCATTTCTTTTGTCCATTCAACACAGATATTTGCCATTTTCAAGTATATATATTTATCACATGCACTCATTAACAATAATGAAAACATGTTATTTCTTGGCATCTTATTGTTTCCGCTTGGCGAAAGTAAAAGACAACACCAGTTCCGTTGATCATCTATTGGCGATCGAATTGCTCGAGTTGCTGCTGCATGCACAAAAAAATTGCTCATTTTCGGCAATTCATAACGCCAATAACTTTCATTTGGCATAAAATTTGGCGAAAACTTGGCAATGATCAAATTTCAAATGCGCAGCTGTAAAAAATATCTGAAATATCATTGGACGACGTGTCCGAGTTGCCCAAAATCGAGCTGTGACGTCACGTAATGTTAAGTCTACGGGAGTTGCTCAAAATGAAATATCGGCAACTCTAATGTAATAGGGGCTTAAATGACAACAATGTTTGTTTCCCACAGCTTCGATCGTTTCTCCCTTAGGACGACCAAAGTGACGTCATGTCACGTGATTGCCAAGCTTACGCGGCCTTGTGTGTCTAGTTGGCCGTGACTTGCCTCACTTCAGAAGGATTTCAAACTGTAAAGGCACTTTCATTACTATGCATATAATTTGCAATCCACTTTAGATACAGGTTTCTGTAGAATAATCCTACTTTTCCGCAAAAAGGCACTCTAGTGGGAACATAATAAAATCTATAAGTATCCATCGACAAGAAAAATAGTTCACTAAAAAAAACCACAAAATATTTTTCTCTAAAAACTTATTCTTTTTCTCTCTAAGATCGCCAAATTCTGGGGAAAAAAACAGACAAAATCGAGGAGCAACTACACATACTTTCACTTTCACTTTGCATCCGAAACACGAGAAATAGTAATATTTCTTCCAATTTAGGCATTGTAAAAAGTTGTTGACAGTTTTTAATTTACCTAGGATGGAAGTACGGCTCATCACAATCTAGAGTCTTATCTTACGGGATTCAAGGCGCAAAAATCGTATGGAAAAGACAAACCTTGTGATTTCATATTGAAGACAATCGCTGAGATATGGAAGCCACAAATTATGTGCGAATGATTGTACCTTGGCGATAATCTTTTCATCGTTTTAACCTCAGTCGCTATGCAAATCAAGATGTATCACCTTTGCAGTTTAATTCCTTACCATGATAAACTTTTAACTAGTCTTCAAATAAATAATGACATAATAGGGCATAATAAATAGGGACAATACCAATTTAGAGTGTAGGTATGTCATATTAAATTGATCAAGATCACCACAGATAGTATTGTCAAGTTCTATTTTTCGAAAACTGCTCTTACGGTAAAATACTATTTATAAAAATTTGAATGGCGTTTATAAATTATTCTTTTTCAATGCTACCATGAGTCATCATATCCATGTATTAACACTATCACTGTTAGCGTGTTCATTTAAGTTCTCATTGACCTCTGAGAATTTCTCAGTCATTGTCTGTCAACAACCCTTTCTGCTATACGGAAACATCTTAGTCTAGTCATTGACACCAGGTTTAATTTTTATGAGAATAGTATGCATTCTTTCTTTTTTATGATTTACCAGCGAAAGAGCAGTGAACTTGTCTCTCTTCATAGTAAGTGCTTTCTCTTAAACTGAAATACCAATGTAAAGTGAGTTGTTTCCGCTTCTGTGCTTTGTTTTCAGAAAAAAGAATTTCCTAATATAGTCGCATAAAATGTTTTTATTTAATGAAGTGTCTTGCTTGTTTACTAAAACTGCTCTAATGCAATCTCTGATTTAAGTAAATTCATGAGTTTTATGTTAATATATATCGAATCCACGTTGTTCTTTTCAAATAAAATTTGCTTACTTTAGTCATCAATAATATATAACAATATATTGTTTTTATTTAAAAAATTAAAAAATATTTTTTATTCATATATATATATATATATATATATATATATATATATATATATAATGTTAGAAAAAGGAAAAAATAATCGACTTTTAAGCTCATCCATTGTGATGAAATAATTTAAATAATTTTTTTTAATATGGCTTAATATACATTATTATTTAATGAAAATTCAATGACTTAGAACCTCTTTTAATGAAAAACGTTTATTATGAGAAGTACTTTGATAAATTCTGTGATATTTTTATTCA
>JAPDSC010063802.1:0-36261 GCA_026290005.1 Latrodectus geometricus | reverse complement strand
CTTAGTGTTCCTGTTATCTACGAGTTACATAGTGCTATCTAAAATGAACAAATTCTTAAAATAAAAGGGATGCAAAACTAAAATACAGACGTTGAATCATTTTACATTATAAATAGAGGGGGAAAAAAAAGCTGAAAACTAGGAAGTTTTCAGCTTTTTTTTTCCCCCTCTATGAAAATTTGATGCTATATGATTTTCAGAGAGGGTGAATATCTTATTTATTATGTATAATTTTTTTTTTCATTTTTGTGATTAAAATTTCACAATTTTTGGTTAGCTCAAATAAATTTACTGAAGTTAAATCTTTTTATGTTTTTCCATTTTACAGGGAATCGGGCTTTCAAAGAAAAAAATCATTTTAATGACTCCACCCCCTTATTGTGATGAAAAATATAAAAACTTTTGTGAGAAAATTGGTAAGTACAAAAGTAATTTAAATTTATGCATGTGTGTATACATATTTATTTAAAAAGTTAAATGCTAAATATTTTAAATTTTATTGAAAACTTAATTGCTATTTAATATAAAAATATGCATAATAACCAGTGATTATTTATAATCACTACTAAACTTGATGAATGTGATAAATATTGAATGTTTATCACTTTTACCATTAAGTTCATAAAATCTCCAACTTGTGTAGGGGAAATGTAATAAATTCTGATTATTTCTTAGAGAAATGATATTTTAATTCAATAAATAAATATTTTTAAGTAATATTAAATACTTCATTCTTAAGTATTTAAGAACATGATGACTTGGAATAAAACTTACAAAAATATTTCAGTTTAAAGATTTAAATAAAAATGGCCCTTTTGTATCTTCATTTGAGTAGTTATTATGATACAAATGTATTAGATATATATGTTATATAATATCTATCATAAAAGCTATTGATAAAATACAAAATGACCAAAATTACTGAAACTAAAATAAAGCTTAGTTTGTTACTTCAATAGTATATCTAAACAAAACAGACAACTATAAGAGTACTAGTTATTATTTAAATTAAATAATAACTTCTTACAGATAATTTTTGTTTTGTTAACTAAAAGATCTGGATAAAGAAAACAGTTTAGATTACTAGAAATTATAAAAAATAATTTCTGTCAAAACAATTTGTATTCTAGAAAAAGTATTTACTTAAATTTCTTTGTAAGTATACTTCTTTAGATAAATTACATTATTATGACATTTAAAATTACAGTTTTCCAAATTTTTTACATTTGTACTCTCCTTCTCAAACACATTGTTAAAAATCACTGACTTTCAGAAAGATTTCTAACGCAATCTTAAAATGATATTGTTTGATCTGAAATAATCTTCAAGCAAAATAAATTTTTCTTCAGAAATTGTGAACTGATTAATTAGTAGACCTCTATAAAAATTTTCCTTGTTTTGTTCCTAAAAGATAAATGTCTGCTTTGAATTTATGATATCATCACTAATATATTTTGTAAATGATTTCTGCCTCTGTCTACAAATGGAACTTACAGTTTCACTATGTCAACAATATTACCACCAGAAAAATTGAAATTTGAAACTTTCAGTGTCTTTTTGCCTCTGGCTCTAAACTTTAGCACTTACTCAATATTTTCTTTCCTGTTCTTGCCTAGTTAAAATATCTGTCTGATTAAAATGGATCACTTCACCATTTTCATTCTTAATCACAAAATTAATTTTTGGTAAATAGTCATTATTCATATGTGAAATTAATGGATCATTAATTTCACATATGAATCGTCTCTCATTATATTGTTGATTTTTTGAGAAAGGTTATTAACTATGTTTGTTAAAGCCTGAATTTCTTTTTCAGTTCTAAGATGATTAATAGAGTTATTTGGGAAAGATGTTTTCAAACCTAGGTAAAACTATAGGGTGCCCTTTGACAAAATTGGCAATTATTTTTATTTTTTATTTATTTATTTATTTTTTGGCGCCATTTCTGTTTGCAGCGATTACAGTGCTAACAGGTATGGTTGAATATTCGAAAATAACGCAACGTCCATTGGATTTTCAAAATTCTAAAAATGCATGGGCATTCAACTATGCAAACTGAATGAATTTTGATAAAGTTATCACACTTTTATTGCATATTCCAGTATATATCAGAAATTTTAAAACTAACTGAAAGAAATTGCAAAAGACGTTATATACCATTTAAATGACGACTTTTTTTTTTTTTTAAATATTTAGGGCCCCTAGGATACAGCAAAGTGACAGTGTTCTCAAGTTCTGTTATCTGATCATGAAAGAAGCTTGTGTAATGTAGTTGGATGTGAAAATTGTGCATGGAAAACCTGGGCATAGCCAGACTCAAAGTTCTGTTCACTGTGCAAACCAGGATGTTTAAAATATACTAAATTCTTGGTTAAAAAAATCAATAAAATTATTAAAGTTTCAAAAGATAATGTTTTGGACAACTTATAAAAAATGTGTTGCTTCATAAAGTTATCAAATGTATTCCTTATAAATTAATGTTTGGAATGCTTTTATAAGTAGATTTGAAAACATTCACTTTACCAGACAACTCCATCAAATATCTTAGAAATGATGAATGAATTCAGGCTTTAACAAAAACATTTAACGCTTCTGATAAAACTAACAGTGAAATATATTATTCTAATGTGAAAATTAATTATTCATTGCTAAGCGACTGTTTATATGCAATTCATTTTGTGACTTAAAATTAAAATGTTGAAGTGTTCCCTTTTCACCAGACAGGTATTTTAACTAGGTTAAAATAATTAAGAAATTATAGAAAAAGTGCTAAAAAATGTTTAGAATCACAGGCAAAAAGACATTGAAAGTTTCAAATCTTAACCATTCTTTGCATGATTTTTTCTTTTTTGGTGAAATAAGTCAAGATGATATAATTCATGTTCAAAATTAAAGAAAAAATGGTTAAAAAAAAAATCTTAGCATATATTTATTGTATAAATTTAGCAAAAAAAAAATATTCTAAAAATTTCCATCATCATCCAAAGTTAGATCATTAGCTTAGTACTAAATAGAAATAAAAGAGGAAAATAACAGAAACACGTGTTACAAACCTTTCTTCCACTCATTTTCAATTTTTTAGCAATAGAAACTCTAATATAATAAAACAAAATTATAAAGAAAAATCATACTTTTATTGCAACTACAACAAACAGCGGAATGAGACAACTTTAAGCACTGATAAGGACACTTGTTTATTTTTGACAGCTATGTTTCTTTTTATGCAATGGACATTAAAAAGGTATCCAAACACGATCAACTTAAAGTGAACTTGTTCTTTTATATAATTTTTGGGCATTATAGGTTATGATGGAAATTTCCAACATTATGCAAAGAAGGGTTAAGTTTTCTGCTGATAATATTGGTGACACAGTCGAACTCTGAGTTCTATATGTTAACCGAAGGAGAAGTGACCCACAAAATGTATTAGTGATGATATTAGAAATTCAAAAGATATATTTATCTTATAAAACAAAATAAGGAAAATTTTAACACTGGTACAACAGTCTACTATTTGTGAAGAAATATTTATATTGCTTTTAGATTTTCCTGATCAAACAATATTATTTCAAGATAATGTTAGAAAATCATCTTCTGAAAGTCAGTGATATTAACAATATGTTTGCTGGAGAAAGTGCAAATCTAAAAATTCTGGGAAACTTAATTCAAAGTGTCATAATAGTCTAATGTATCTATAATAAATAAGTTTATTTATGTGGAAGTTAAATAAATACTTTTTTCAGAATATAGGTTTAATTTGTTTTGACGTGGAACTGTTTTTTATAAGTTCTAATAATCTAAATTGTTTTCTGTATCCAGGTCTTTTAGTTTAATAAGACATAAAAATTATCTGTAAGTACAAGTAATGCATAGTTCGGTTTTGCTTAGATATATATGTAAAAATAAAGTATTTACTGAAGCAACATGCTAGGCTTTATTTTACTTTCAGTAATTTTGATCATTTGGTATTTTTTAATGCCTTTTACAACAGATATTATATAACTTACACTTTATGTTATACGTGTGTCTCAAAATATCTACTGAAATGTGAACATACAAAATAGCTACTGTTATTTAAAGTTTTAAATTGAAATATTTATTTTTCAAATTAAGATACTATTTTTCTATAAAATAATCTGTATTATCACATTTCCCATTAGTTGTTGGGAATTTTATAAACTTACTGGTTAACATGATTAATAATTTATCACATTTACCATGTTTAGTGGTTTTGTACGTAACACTAGATTGATATGTTTTACTGCTACATATATATATGTTCTTTTTAAGAACAAATATGCAATTAATTTATGATAAAACTCTTAGTTATTTGACACTAATTTAAAAAAAAAATGTTTTAAACAAAATTTTTGCATCCAAATTCTATTTAACAACAGTGTTATTTATTGAAGCAAAATTACATATAAAGGATTGCCTCTTTTTTTGTTTTGGTGGAATAACATATTTTTATTGAGTTTATCTGCATATATAAGTTTCTGAAAAGAATTGGTGACTGGATTATCGGCATTTTGCTCTTCAGTTTAATAATTTGTAGGTTCAGTGCCCACCTAGAGAGTGGGTGCTTTGAATATATTTTTTCTGTACATAGTAAGCAGGTTTGTAAATTTGCGATCTTCTTAAAACTTGCATAAATTTGGAAAAGAAATATACAAGGACTGTATAGTAAAATTTGGAAGTGATTAACATTGTGAACTATAAGAAAAACGTAGTTTTATCTAGAAATTGTACACACACAGTTTTTTCAAAGACAATCATACGATGGATAATAGATAGAAGGTGTATTTTAGCGATCAATTTAGCCTTAAAATCTCATTGATTTTTGGCTGATGGAAGCAAAGCTTTTGTACATGTTTTGTCACCATGATACTGTATTTTCAGAAAATATGTACAAAAAGCAAATAAAAAATTTTTTGGGGGGTATTATATAATGCGACACTACAAAAAAAATTTTTTTTTATATATTTTAAGAAAATAAGGAAGCAAAATAATTTTAGGCTGTAAAAACTTTAAAAAACATAAGAAAATGCTTAAAAAATGTGAAAGGAAAATTATTCTTATTTTTTGTTGTTGGATTCATATTAATTTGTGTTAGTAACACAGTTAGTTCAACACTTGTACAAAAAATTATAAATCACATAGAAGATTAATAAATTTTATTGCTTAAAAAATATAATTTCACTGAGGTTGCACAGGCATTTGCTCTGATCTTTATGTGGAAACCAGTTCTGCAAATTAAAAATATTGAATTTTCATCACAGGTATTGAAAAATACATCAGCTCAAAACATTTCTTAATTTAATGTTTATATCTGCAGCATTCTTAACATTTTGTGTAAACCATTTCTGTCCCTTATTAGCAAAAATAAACAATATATATATATATATATATATATATATATATATATATATATATATATATATATATATATATATATATATATATTGTTAATTTCCTAGAGATGATTGGGTAATATTTGAATGCCCTTTAACAGGCCATAAATATAAATTTGGTGATTAATTAATCATTGGTGGATTTTCCAGAATCCTTAATTTAAGGACTTTAAAATTTTTTAATTAAGAAAAAAGCTGATTTTAGGGATCTGTGAAATGTTAAGTGAGAAAAAAAAAGGGCTGAAAAATTATCGGATAACGGTAAAAATGTTCATAATTTTAGGAAAAAGATGTCTTAGTTCTTTAATAAAAAGTTTTAAAAAAAAGTCCATATTAAAATATATTTGTCAAAAGTATTGAAAATATCATCATTTCCACCAAATAGAAATGTAAGTCCTGTGAGTGAATTAAAAAATGTTGTGTAATAAAATCATTAAATGATTTCATTATAAAAGTAATAAGAACGATGAAATCAGCCATTGGCAAAAAATTATTATATGTTCTTATGACTAGACTTTGGTAGAGAAAAGCTTGTATGGTTCTCATTCTTGAAGAAAAGGGAGGGCTGTCTAACAAATAAGATAGAAGTCTAAAAAATTAATGTCTAAAGGGACTTCAAATGAGGTTGATAAAAAAATTTTCACAAAAAAGTATGAAAGAAAATAATAATTTGTGTATTTCCTTTTTTAATATATTAATAACTAGACAATCAAAACATTTATTTTTTAAAGTTAATTATAAATAGTTATTTTTTTCTCATTTAATGCTTTTTTATTACTAGACTTATTTTTGGTAAGAATTGAATTTAACACTTACCAATTTTTTAGTATCTTTTTTCCTTCCAATTTGTTACAATCCTTTATTTAGTGTAAAATTATTAAACTGAAAAATGAGTTTTATTTTTTTAATTAATGGTTTTACATTTTGTTTTTAACATAACATTACTTTTCAGGCATTACTAATATTTTAGTTTACATATATTATAAATTTAAATGCTAACAATATATATATTTTTATTTTATGTTTTTATAACAATTTTGGGAAAGTTTGTCCTTTTTATACTTTTTCTGTAAATTCCAATTTTTTTATAGTATAAATTTAAAAATCTCCCAATAAATTTTAAATATCAAAATATTCTATATTATACTGTAGGAATCACAGTATCAATGTTTCTACAAAAATAAACTGTTGTGATTTTAAATGTCATTTTATTTACTTAAAATATTAGTATTAATTTTTGTATGCATATTTCAACTGCAATATGTTTAAAACTTTTTTACTATATTTGTATATTCTACATTTATTTTCACAGGATTTATACTACTTTTATCTACAAAATTCTTAGAACTACAGAAAAATATTGAATAACTCCTGAAAATTTTTGCTTCTTCAAACATTTGTTTTTGTTATAAAATATAATCAATTAAGTTAGCTTTCATTTTATTTTTTGAAATTTTAATGAAATGAACCAAAAATAATTAAAATATTTGTTATCTTAGATGTAAGCAAGAATGATTGAGAAACATAAGATAAAATGTATTGAAATCATTAATCTTATTTTTTAATATCAATGACAAAGTAATGAATGAAAAGTTGCTCCTACAGTGTTATATGGTATAGAATATTTCATATTTAAATCTTTGAACTCTTTAAATAACATTTCAAGTAATTTAAGTAAAAATGTAAAAGTTTTCTATGCTTGATACACTTTTTTATTTGCAAATATATCAAGATGATTCTTTTAGAAGAATTTCTTAGTGATTAAATCATTAGATCCATCACACACATTTATACAATTTTGAAATTGTATTGAAATAACCAATCAAGTAATCAATTAAATAACCAATCAAGTAATTTAAGTAAAAGTTTTCTATGCTTGATACACTTTTTTATTTGCAAATATATCAAAATGATTCTTTTAGAAGAATTTCTTAGTGATTAAATCATTAGATCCATCACACACATTTATACAATTTTGAAATTGTATTGAAGTGTAATTGTTAATTTGCATTTATTCCTCGATGAAATCTTATTCAATGCTGATTTGCTGTGAATGAAATTTTGATGGAAAATTTAAAAAATAAATTGATTAAATCAAACAAGCATTCCATCGATACACATTTCGAAGTATAAGATACACCTGCATTATAATTAGCTCATATTCACTAGTTCTAGTCTTGGTATATCAGAATTAGTGAGGAAAAACATCAGCTGTATTTAAATGAACAAAGACAAAGTATATCATTATGCTTTGCTTAAATTGAACTTAAAGTCAAAAAAGATATTATTAAAAAATATTAAAAGCTTGAAATATCACCAATAGCGTGACAAAGAAACAAATTACTGGCAAATTAACATTCATTAATTTAAACATATTATTTGGGAGCTCAAAGAAGCAAAAATACTCTATTAAATTACAATTTATTTAAACATGAAGTTATCAGATAAATCTGAAATAAAGAATACGTAAAATGGCTGATTACTTTTAAAAATAAACATTGCAAAATCTTTTAACATATTGTTTTTATGTAGCTTTTCAATAAATAGTATAATAAAAAATTTTGCAAAAAAGAAAAGGCAGGGAGGAAAAAACCTTTTGCTATATATGCAATACTTGAATAATTAAAAGAATTTAGAATATTTAAAAGAATTGCATCTATTATAGCTGTAATATAATTTAAAATACAAAAAATTTATACAATATATTTTAGAAAAATATTATATCATTTGGAAATACGTGCATTTCTTTTTTTAATATATAAATATCAGCATTTCATAGAGAAAAATTTAATGATTCAAGAAAATTCTGCAAGTCTTGGGATTTTCTTGAGAATTTTTTTAGAACCTTGAATTGCCAAATATTAATGTTAACTTAAAATTGTGTGAGAAAATTTCAGTTGAAATTACCAGTAACTTAAATAGCATGTGTATATATAATTTGACTCTTTGGAAGCCAGTCACTAAAATTTTAATTGTTAGAGTAGATTTTATGTTAATTAAGTACAAAATCTTGCAATCAATTAACTCTCATAAATATATAAAACTATTTAAAAATTATGGTTACATATCCAGAAAACTTGTGTTTTAGAATGGAAAAAGTAAACAACAGCATTTAAGGAATAAAAGATTTTTGTTTGAATTTATAAAATATTTTTTCTTTTGTGTTACATATAATTTTCTCATCGTTCTTTTTTATTTATTTAAGAGAAATTCTGACCGTCTGTCATTTGTTTTTCAACTGTTGACTAGGAATTCCAATACAATTCTTTTAAGTAAAATTAAGTTACTGAAATATCATTTGCAATTCATTAAATATTCGAAGAAATAGTTTGTTACTGAACATATAATCATTTCAGGTCGGCAGTACTATTTAAGAGATTTGAAGACTGTAGCTCAGTATGCTGATGCATGTGTTGATGTGGCTCACAATTCGGAAGTTGAAGTAGTGAATTTGTTTCAAAAAATGATGAAATTTGAGGTAAGGTCATCAGTAATTTTAAAGAGAAATCTGATTCTTAAATAAAATGACATCTTCATGTACTAATCATAGAAAGGAATTACTTTTCAGATTTTTATGAAAATAAATAAATGGAGCTCTAATAGGTCTCTTATCTTCTCAAAACAAGATTAAGCAGTAATGTACAATACACTCACATAAACTCTTGAGACTCAATATAGTTAAAAAAAAAAAATTGTTAGTTACATATTTTGTATGTCCTTACTCTCACAAAAAAAAATTTTAAACGTGACAAAAATGAGAAATCCTAAACAGAATGGTTGAAAATTATTTAAAATATAATTAAAAAAAAAAAAAAAAATTTTTTTTTGAATGAGAGCATCACTTTTGTATAATCAAATGAACTACTAAAATGTTTTGTCTCTTGACATTAATTTCCCTGTAAAAATTCTATAGATAAAATGAGTAATTTTACTTTTTATTTTAATTTGATTTTGTTGTGTTTTTCCTCCCCCCCCCAATTTTTAAACAGTAATAGTTTTGTATTTTAACTTCTAATAAAATGAGATAAATATTCAACTTGAAGAATAAATAAATATAATCAAATCAGAGGGAAAATTGCGATTTTGAAATTTATGATCAATTTACTTTATATCCTTAGTTAATTACATTGAGTAATCGATATACAATGTATTGCATTGAATGATACATAAACTATTTAAAAGTACTGATTGGATTTGTCAATCAAAGTTTTTATTTTGTTTTGCAAATAATTTAATAGTGCAGGTTTAAAGTCATCTTTAGAAATGTGCAATGTAGGTGTGGAATTTAAAGACTTGCTAATTTCCATCAATGAATTACTTTGTTTTATTTAAAGTGGAAGATTAGGTGTTTTAGTACAGTATTATTTAGAATATTTTTTTAAAAAACCCATGTTATTAATTTCTTTCTTGCCCATCTTTATAATTAATTACATGTTTCTTAGCATTAAATTTTTAATAGTTGAGAAAAAAATTCAACATTTTTTTAGTTTGAACTTATTTTGCATTTTCAAAAATCTTAAATTAGAGAAAAAATTCTTCACTCAATATGTGCATTAAATATGATGAAGTCAGGTTATATAAGTGAAACACTAAATAATTTTGTATGTTGTCTCGATACATTTCACTTACCCAATGTAATTATACTTTTACTAAGTGAATTAAAATATGATAAATATACTAAGATGAAGTAAGTAATCAAAAAACATTAATATATACTTGAAAATTTGGTTTATCCTTCCTTTAGTGATCGATATTAATAAAAAGGCGAATATATGATTACTAAGACATTTTTTCATAATTTTTTGTTTTACAGGATTGGCCAGAGTACCTTATTGATGGCCTTCACTTCAGTCAATTTGGCTCTGAATTAGTATTTAGATTACTTTGGCCTTCTATAGGAAGAAGAGTTGATGTAAATAAAATGATTTTTCCACATTGGAAAGATTTTAATGTTAATGATTACTAAAAAGCTTTATGAATACAAATTTGTATTTATTTAAAAATAAATATATGTAAAACAAATGCACAAAGAAGTATCATGTTTGACTAGAAAAATAATACAATATAAATACATATAACTAATCCCATAATTTATATGAAGTCAATGTGAACAGTTCAAATTTTATAGGAATTACAGTATTTGGAGCAATAAACTATCAATATCAACATCAAATGGAAGAGTTTGTTATTCATATTTGATTCATAACATTTAAAACTGGTAATACAAAAATTTAATAAGGAAAAAAACATTACATCTATCATTAAAACAATATAAATTAGAAAAGCTATTTTACTATGGTTTACAACCTCAATGACATTGATTTATATAATATATCTTGTTTAAAGAAGCAAATTATCAGTAATTTTAAATAATCAAAATCTATTACCAAACACAGAAAGCATATATTAGTAATAGTTATAAAACCAGTGTTTACATTAAATACACAAATTTTTTTAAAGAAAAAAGGGGGGAATATATGGCAAGTCATTACAAGGTATTGTACAAACAATTTTTTTTTTTTTTTTGTGCAACAAAACTTTTTCTAACTGAACAAAAAAGTTGGATCCTTAAAGGGGTCTCTCTGTTGACGATATCTGCATGCTAACCAGATACTTGCAACCTGAAAGTTATAAAAATTATATTTTATTAACAATTCAAAATATAGTTTTTGTTTTGAAGCATTTAAATTTCATATCTTCTAAGAATTAACTTTTTTACTTTTTTATACCAATAAAAAAGTTAGACTACAGGGTTTTTTTTTTTTTTTTTTTTTTTTTTTTTTTTTTTTTTTTTAAATGATAGATATTTCTAAAATGGAAATTTTCGAATATCAAAAAAGCAGAAATTGAGTTTATTCAAGAAATACTCATAAAGTGAGAAGGAACAAATTTGTTCCCATTGGTGAGATATTATTAAAAAATAAATACATTATAAAATGATTGATAAGAAAGGAACAATGATGAACAAATAAATTATAAAATGCAAACCTATGCAATAATTATGGAACATTTGTAATTAAAATGAAAAAGCAATGTAAGCCATGCCTGTAAAAATTAACTTGTAATTAAGTGACTTTCACAGGTGCACTATTTTTACTTGTTTAAATAAATCTTAATGTAAAATATAATACACAATATTTTCTGCTTTTAAATAATTGTTGAAAAATCAGTAAGCATTTGTAATACTATAGTTTGCAAGAAAGCATAATTTCATTAATATGTTCAATAGAATTATTAATACAGATTTCATATCCTTTTCCAAAAAGTTCCTTTTCTTTTACATTTAAAATTGTTAGATATATAGACAAAAAAGTTATATTTATTTTACAACGTAATTTTAAAAATCATTAAATTAATAAAAAAAATAAAATTTTACAACGTTAAACTTAATAAGAAAAAATTTCTCAAACATATATGGTAGTAATTTGCTGTAAAATAAGTTATAAATAAATGTCTAATTTTTGAAAAATAATTTTGAATTTTTTATTCATTTTCTATATTCAAGTCTTTGGTAAAATTATCTATCTCTATCACATGAATGCTTGTTTTGATATACCTTATTTAATTCTTTGGGTACATTCATCAAGTTAGACTTATCATCTCTACTTACTTCAAAACAACATAGCCTTCAAATAACTCAGTAATCCAAGGGTTAGAATAGAATAATATTAGATTATTGTTTTGAAAAATTCCCTCAAGGATCCAGGGAAAATTAGCATTTTTATCGTCATCCCTACTTGTAGAATCTATACAAAATACTGCCCTATATTTAGTGAATATAAATGCTTACAGTTCTACAATCAAATATTGCAGCTTTTGAAGCAAACCATCAGATGGTGAGACAGGATATGGGAACATCAAGAAACAGACTACACAGATATTAAAGAAATGTAAAAACCCAATTGCACAAAAAAAGTGAGCAATACCAGTAAAACTTTTACTGAAGTTCAAGTCTTCTGTCAAATAATTAAGAATGAGGCATTTAATGAGTTTGTCTTTCACTCAATTGATAGTTTTTACATACAATGGCTAATTAGAATGGGACATACAATTTAAAGTGGATTCCCAATTACTACAAACATTCATGCCCAAGGTGGAACTCAAACCCACAAACTGAGCCAAAATGCTAACCCTTCGGCTACCAGCTTAGCTCAAGATCTCAACCAGGTGTAATAAGCCATGATCTTTTAGTATTATGATGAAGTACATAATGAAGGGTTAAAATGGCTTATGAAAAATTCAAACTTCTAGTAAACAGCGAATTTTCCAAAGCCATGAAAGTGGTACTTAAAACTACACTTTAACCATGAATTCTGGCATCATGCTTAGAGTTTCAACCTGGCATTGAAGTCATTAAAGACATTACAATTACACTTTATAAAATAGATTTTAAAATTCAAGATAGCAATTACAGAAACCACATAAGGAAACTGAGATTTGGAGTATGTTTTAAAATTCTTCAGGAGCTAAACAAATAATTCAGTGTAGTAAAAAGAGCATAATATAAAAGATTTATTTGGGCTTAGATTCATGTTTTGATACTACTCTTAACATTGTGAATGATAACCAGTGACAGTAATATTTAGAATGAATTAGAAATGATTTTTTCAAAAATTTTCAGTGAAATATTTTTATTTGTGATGACAAGTATTGTTCTTAATTTCCATAAATATTATGGCTTGTCTAAAAGAAATGCAGATCATCCATTATAGTCAATCAATTTTGGCTATCCTCAACAAAAAGGTACCCAATAGTGAAGTTGTTTTTGGGCATTTTGGACTTGCAACAGAACCATTTGGGAAATACAAAATCTAACCCGAATATCGAGTCCTATTCCAGTTTAGTTCCAGACTTTTTTTCATCTTTAATGTAATGATTATTCAGTTTGGAACTTCTACAAACTTTTAATCCTAAGATTGGTTCAATTCCAGTTTTTTTCTAGACTTCTTTTCATCTTTAATGTAGTAATTTTATTCACACAATTCGAAATATCTAGTTCCAAGACTGGGTTCAAATCCAATTTGGGAGTACTTGTTTGTAGTGGCTTGTATTCCCTTTTAAAATGTTCAAGGCTTACATCTTGTATGATTGATGCTGCATTAAGCCAAGATTTTTCTTTACTAATAGTATTAATAGTTAACATCTTTAACTCAAAAAATTTATTTAAGGACAAGCATTCATATTTACTAAAAAGGCTAAAAGAGATCATCTTTGTCTACTTATCTTTCTTTCGAAAAGAAAAGGCATTCATAATGCAAATTCGCATTATTAAATCATTTTAATTTGAAGACTAAAATCTCAAAATATGTTGCATTTTAATTTACATATCTTAAATAAGGTTAATGAAGACATCATTATTATTAAAATGAGAAAAGACATTAACATCACTATTTGTAACAACATGCTGAATTCATTAAAAACTGGAAAATATATAATGAAATATGTTTATCTAATCCTCTATTAAATCAGTTTTCAGTACAAAGAACAAAGAGAATAAAAATATTGTAGGAATGTAAAATTGCTAACTAGAGTTTCTACAAAGTTACAAAAGTTCGTGTAAAAAGAAGTTCTAGTAACAATTAAGTGATTTAATCATAATCAGTAAATAACATTAAATTAAATAAACAATTTCTAGCATGTCTAAAGCCAGTAATTAGGTTGATAATTGATGTAAATCTGCAAATAATCACCATGACTGCCATCATGCATAGAAATTTTCTTACTACTAGGAATATAATTGATCCTGATTTGATTTGTCTAAGAGAAATAAATTTTTAGGGTTTACTATGATATATATTTTAAAATAAGAATTTTAATTTTTGCCTTCATGGCTTCAAAAGCTTTAAGAAATGCAATCAGAAACACTTGAGGCATAAATTCCAGAATCATTCACTGATTGGATTGTCACTCAACAGGGATTTTTTACACACAGCAGTTAATTAAGCTGGAATCATTCACTGAATCTACTCTATAATGATGTCTCATTGTTACTGCAATTTGGTGATCTAGGATTAGGGCTGGATTTAATCAAATAGATGCAACCAAACCACAATGAATTTTAAAATTATATCACATAAATTCAATGAAAGTCACAAAAATTCTTTACAAGTCAAAATGTAGCTTTACATTAGAATATGGTAGTACAAAAGAATCATAAATTATATACATATATATATTAATTTTTACGTTACACTCTCTTACTTAAATATTTCTCAATAATTTAATTTTAATGCTTTATTTTGTAGAATTTCAATCTTTTGGAATTTTATTAATATTGTTAAATATATTTACAAATAAATCATTTAATGCATCTAATCTATATTCTCTATTTAAAACATTATTTTACATTAGAAAAATTTTGCAATTGGATAATATATAACACTGTTTCATTTTATAAACTTAAATATTTAAAAGCTAATCACAGTTGACTATACTTTTACAAAATTTTATATTTTAGACAAATATTCAAAAACTGAAAAAATTAGTCACAATAAGTAATTACTACCACTTAAAATAATCTCTACTCCTCCTCCCCCCCTCATACTATATAAATATATCAAAAATTCAGAAATGAGTCGTTTTAAAACTTGTTTAAAGTAAACATTTCTGAGTTAACAACACCTTGATTGCCTTTTACATTGCACAAGTGAAAACTAGCAAAAATAGCAATTAAAATTTCTATTCTCATTGAAAATAGTTCCTAATTTGCGATAAAGTTGGGAACTATTTTCAATGAAATTGAAATAGGTTACTTTGAAATAACCACAATCTGTTAAAAAGAAAAATCAGAGAAATTAAAATAATTGATAACAATGTATAAGTGCAAAGATACATATCACAAAAAGTTCATTAAGAATCAAATTATGTTATCATTAACTTCTGGATTTGGAAAACAACCCAAAATTTTTGTATAATCAACAAAAGAGGAAAGATAAATTATTTGAAATGTTTATGAAAATAAATTAAAAAGTCAGAAAATGGTTATAGTTAATAGAAAAGGATGGTCATCTTCAATTAAGGAAATCTAAGAAAGATTTTACTGAAACATTAGTAAATCTCCATGCCTGAAATAAGAATGTTAGTGGAAAAGAAAGAAAGAAATGTTAGTTACTCTACCTTTAACAGAATATTAGATTCACAAAAATGCATGTGGGTTAGAGCGTGGATCTTTCTGGTTACGATAACGAACAGTAAACCAAACACCAATAAACTGAAAGGAAGTTTGCACAGAAAATTAAAGGTTACATTTTCTTATACTAGCAATATGTATGTTTTCAATTAGAAATTAAATCATATGAAAATGCATCACAATAAAATTTTAATAGCACTACAGAGAAGGAAGCATTTTTTAGATGAAACTAATATTTTTTTATTGATTTGAATATCACTTTTGTTACTGTATTTGATGATACATTTACACTAAATGAAAATTTCCCAATAATTATGATACTCTTTTCCAATCATTTTTAGCATGGATATTGAAACAAGTGGCAATGGTAATATTAACTGAATTTTATCAATTGAATTAAGTAATGATAAGAGCAATTATGAAATACTTGTACATCACTAAGGAAGCTGTTTTTGTTAATATAACTGTTTTTGTAAATTAAATCACAATTTAATTATATTCACTAAACAGCTAACATTTTCTGTTTTATTAGTCTTATTAAAGATTTAACTTAAACAATTTTTTCAATGATTTTGTAAAAAAATTTAAATCATATTTTAAGGACTCTTAACAGTATATAATTACACATAGTGTTCTAATAAAATTATTGTTCTGTGATAAATAGAACTTTTAATAATTATATAAATACATTTGATGACTTAATTATCATTTTGTTTTTCAAATTGAATATTTATTTTAATATTAAATTTATGCAAATGTGGAAATTGGTGACATATTTGAAACAAAACAAAAATCTTATTCAAAATTTTTGTTTTAATCTTATCTATATTTTAAAATGTTAATAAATATTGTCTGTCCTTTAAATGCTTAACAAATATTTATTTTTTCAACTATCAAAGGTTTCAAGTTTTCTACCAAAAATTATATTGGCATAGTTGGGAAAAAATTTCTAGCTCAACATTTTGCTTACAAGTATGAAAATTTATAATACTGTGAAACTGAAATAATTTTTTTAACAAAAAACAAAAGTTTGACAATTACTTACCTCAGAAAAACTGAAAAATAATCCAATACCTCCACTTATTTTAAGAGCGTTATCAATCACAACTTGTAGTTTTTTCCAACAGGTTCTTTCACTATTTTCACATTCATGAGGGTTTATCTGACAATATGGTACCTACATGATTCAGAACATGGTATAAATGTCAATTTTTTTTAAAATATCATTATCAAATCGATGCATTAGATTAAAATAAAATACAATATAGTTATTTAACATCCTATATTTTCAAGAGAATAAAGTCTTGTAATCTAAATGCCAGAAAACTTTCTTTTGTTAACATAAGACATATAAAACTTTTAAATTTGGCCAAAAATATAAATAGTGATATCAAAATAAATAATTGAATACATTTGAGTACACATTATGCATTATTACTGATTTCACATAAAAAAAATATATATAAAAATTCTCACTTTTTCTAAAAAGAAAATTATTAGACATTAATACAAACTAAACAAAATACAATAGAGAACTTAAGTCTTAAATATTAAGAAATATTTCTCTAAAATTTAATTTAATTGCAAATTTCATTTTTTGGTGGAAAACATAGATTTTATTTTATTGTTTACACTACATAGACGCGATCTAGCAGAAAAAGGCTATTATATTACTTTTCAACATTTATTATGTAATATTGAATTCCAGGAATGTTATTTCTCAGATAATAAAATGTATTCATGTGTTTTAAAGAAAGAACCAGCAGATGTGCAAGTAGAAAGCAAAAGTGAGAGAATCTTACTGTTCTATACACTAATTGCGACCCAACTCAAAATTCCATTCCCAAAACACAGTTCTACCACATGATTTCAAATTACAATTAAGAGGGATTGTTATATTAGCTAATACGCAATTGCTACATGTTGGAGGAACTTTTTTAACAGTTTTTAAGTCTATTATACCAAAGCAAAGTATTCGTGCACAATAAGAAGTCAATACTATTTCTTTCAGTTATTTGAATGAACTTTATAAATTAATATTTAAGAGTAATTTAAATAGTCTTAAAAATAATAGTTTTCAAAATTTGTTTTTTAGCATAGCAAGAATGACTAACATATTAAATAATTTGTGAAAGTTGATGATATTAAATTCATTTAATAAAAGTTGGAACTTAGAATAGTATTAAAGAATAACATAAATAAGATAAAAAGAATTAATATACTATCTAAAGGACTTAGATCTAGCTTTTGAACATAAAATTTTTTTTTAAGTGTTGCTATTTATAACAAAATTTAAAGTTATCCAAAACTGAAACTGCTCCATGTTCATGCATGCATCCCCTCCCCAACTACACTATATAAAATTGATTTAGATGATCACCATTTCATGTACTTGAAATAACATTAATAAATAAGATCAGATAGAAGCAAAAGTACTTTTATACAAAATTAATGTAAAACAGTATTTTTTTAGTAAGAAATATATCTATGAAAAATTATTATGTAGTGCACTAATTTTTTAAAACCTTATTGGAGTTTCACATGATCATATGAATAATACATAAATCATATGAAAATAAAAAGCATTAGTTTTTCAGCATTTTTGATTTGGCAACAAACATAGACACTAATAAAGCTCTTGTGACATTAAAATTATCATATTCAGTATTGAAATAAAATTAAGAAATATTATAATGAAACAAACAAAACAAATTCATATATTTATAATTTTGTAATAATAAATATATTAATATAGTTTGTATATACAAAATATAATAAATTTTATATTTTGTATAAATGAAATATTTTTAAAATTTTTATATAACACATACATTGGTTACAGTTCACTTAATTCCAATTACTCTGTAATAATGAATTAAAATTTTTTTTCAGTCATTTGATAGATTAAGGACAGTTTCATTGCTTTTGTTTTAAATACATATCACAGTTGGCATAAATGTCATTACAATATTTTTATCATTTCTAATTTCAATCTTTTCTCGAAAAAATATTTGTACATATTTCAGTATATTTCTATGTTCCTCGATTAAAAAACAAATCAATGGTATATGCTGATATTTAAAGCTGAAAGGGAATTTTAATAGTCATAAGAGTATTAATGTTAATGTCCTTTTAATCAAATAAAATTTTCTTTTTTGATGTTAACATGAATTTGTTTTCTTTTACTGCACACCAATTAATTATCATAACAATTGTAAAATGAGTACATGAAAATTATCTGATAAGGGTGATTGTTTTTCAACATTGTAAATCAATTAATATTCTTTAAATTAGTATTACCTCAAATTAAATCCACTATTTCACTTTTTATGTTACGCAACACCTTGCTTTCATGCTTTTATTTTTATTTGCAGTGTATTATGGAGAAAATGAAAGATCAAATTTAACAGGAAATTCACTTGCATGTCAAAATGGTTTGTTTGTAACTCTTTTTTACACAAAGGCTAATAAGAACAGTGATTTACACAATTTAAAGTGGATTTCGAACCACAACACATATTTTAACCTGAGATGGGACTGAAACCTATGAACTGGAGACAAGAACACTAATCCTTCTGCTACCAGCTCAACACATGACAAAATAGATTCTACATTTTCATGACAAGATATTATAGTATAGTAAACCAATGTACCATGACACACAAGATAGAAAATAATGCTCTTCACTATTCTTTTTGGAAGAAATCATTCTTGAAAGTAATAAGAATAGCATAAGCATTTTTTTTGAGAATACACAACACAATTTTTAAAATTTGATAACCATACAGATTGTGAAAAACATTACTTTTCTTCATTTTCATCAAATTATGATAAATTGTAATTAAAGACAATCCCACACAATTTGAATTAAAAAATACAATTTTTTGTCTATAACAAGGTTTATACCATTAAAACAATTATCATTAAGATAATGATATTTAATTATCTGTGATATTATGATATCAATAAAAAGGCATGGCACTAAAACATGCATTTCCAGCATTTTAAAATATGAGAGTTTATAGTTTTTTACACAAGAATAATTAGAATGCCTCAAATTTGGTGTAAAAGGTTTTTCCATTTTTTTAAATATTAAAAAATAGAAAATCACATTTAAAATAAACTGACTTTTGGAAATCAAAAGCTTTAAAATGCCTTCCATATATTAGTTCTACAAATAATATGTACAAAATTATCATTCTATCAAAAATATTTTAAATAAGAAGTAAAATTTAAATAATAAAAGCTAAAATTTAAATGTTTTGCATTAGTTAACTAATAAAAATATTGAGAATGCATTAAATACCCATTGAAGAAATTTTTATACTACAAATAAGATGTATGATAAAAGAAAGTTTAAATCTAGTTTTCCAATAATAAAATTTATATTCAACTTTTTTTTCAAGCTAAACATTTATCTTATATTATTAAACTTTAGAAAATCATATTTGCTTTGTTATATATGCTTTTCAAAAAATCATATATAACAAAGCAAATATGATTATTATTAATATTTTAATTATTATTAATATATTTAATATATTTCAACAATTAATATATTTAATTTATAAATAAAAAAAATCAGCTACTTCATAAAAAGAAAAAATAGCCATCTATACCACCATTAATTTATATACCATAATAAATATTTAGAATCATATACATATGGAAACTAGAAAACATTTTAGTAGTTACATACCGATGAGCATGGTGCTTGCTGCATAGGATCACCAGCAGGCAGTGAAGCATTTTCAAATCCACAACAGTTAAAATAGATTTGAGTTTCATTCCGTAATCCCATAGGTGCTTGTCGCCAACCTTCTGATGCCAATTTATGTTGTTGGTCTTCACTAAAAGCAAGACAAGCACAAGCAATACTAAACTGGGCAACAAAAAGTAAAAACAAAATAACCATGTACTGATTCTACAGTTAAGGTAATTTTTTTGAACAAGTCTGAAACCACAAATGAAGTTTTAAATAATAATTAAACACAGAACCTGTGCTCAAACCTCAATAATTATTTATTATAATAAAAACAATTATAGATTGAATGAAAGAAAGGTTTTAAAACATGAATTGAATGTTTAGAGAGTAAATTATAAAACAAAGTAATAATATATGAACTACATAAATGTGTAGTAAGAAAACAAGTTGAAACTAATTAAAGAATTTATTTGTCCACATACAAGGTGTAAACCTTAATTATTTAAAATAAATATATTTAAATTATTTAACTAACTTAATAAAAAAGCTTAATAAAAAGCTTAAATTATTTATATTTGTCAATTAACTCTTCAATAAGGACATCCTTAAAAAAATACTAAAATATAAACACTATCAAGCAAAGCTTATTTTTTTTAAACTAATCTATCCCAGTTTTGCATCTTTACTTGTAACTTAATTCTAGTAGTTATTCACAAAATTTGAAAGAAGAAAAAAAGATGCAACTAAAGAATATGATGGTGATTTATTTTACTTTCACCCCACCAACTTGTACTTGAAGAATATTATTGAACAAAAAGCTATAACTTAAAAATAAGATGAGAGCATTTTGTTTATTATCTTATTAAAACATATTAAAATGGTTTTAAAACTAATTGTATGATAGATTGATTCTAATAAAACAAGCTTTAAATAAAAAAATAATTAATTTTACTTAAACACAATTTTTGCAGAAATTTTCAACAAAAAATAGTAACGAGTACTTTATACTTAAAACGTAGAAAAAAATTGTGTTAATACCACAATATAATATTGATTTCTAAATTTAATATTAAGATCTAGATTAAAGAAATAAAATTCTAGCTGGTTTCCAGATATCTCAATGCCATCTTAAAATATCTTTCAAAATAACTTTCTATTTCATATTTAGAGAAAAATTAATAAAAAAAATTTCAATAAACACACAATTTTATAGTTAAATATATTATGAAATCCACAGCTAATATAGTATCATAATATATTTTATAGCATACATAGCATAGAATATCTTACTCATGTTATTAGAAATTAAAAACTTTATTTCCGTTTATTTAAGAAAAGACTAAATTATTTAAAATCTATATTTTTAACTGAACTTCAACATCTTTATATTATAAAAACTGTCTTTAACCTAATAACCAAACAAAAAGAACTAGATTATGAATACATTAATTTCAAATCCATCTTATATGGCAAATCTGTTCAACAGAAAAGTGCAAATGTAGTTGAAAAATTTGTATTTAAAATGAAATAGGATTTTTTGATAAAGCAATAGGTATTATAGAAAGATAATTTAAAAAAAAATTATCTTTAATTATATTGACAAATTAATCTACAAACTTGACTTAGATTAATCAATTTCAACTGCATATTACAAAAACAGTTATAATAGTATTATTCACTCATTTATAACACACACATAACCTCACATACCTTAATTGATGCCACATACATGCAATGTTTTTTAAATTATTCGGAGAATTTCATCTGATTCAAATAAAATCTCTTTTCTGAAATAAAGTATCTTTGTTATTTTTTGCATAATAAACGTACTGTTAAAAAAAGGGCATAATATGCATCTGATAATTCAAATATATATATTAGTTTGGGGAAAAAGTAATCCATTATTTTTTCGGTAGACGTCTGTAGTGATCGCTATCTTGTGAGGTATCTATCAAACAATTTCAGATTTATGCTCGTTGGAGAGGTGACATTTGACACTAAAATATCCTCTTGTGGTTTTTTGTTTGATTAATTCAGTTACAAGTACAAGGTTTTAAAAATGGAAGACAACAAACAGAAAATTCGATAAATTTTCGTTTTTCTCTTGTTACGGCGAAGAAGATAGCCGGGTGACTAAAATTGTGAAAGGTGTTTATCGTCCTATATAAGACTGTAACAACCAGTTACGTACAATTTTTGTTTCGTCGATTCTGTTCAGGTATTTTTGAGGTTAGAGATGCACCTCGCATGTGGATACAGCATCGTCAAAAATGTCTATAAAATATCAAAAATGATCGAAGTTAACTGCATGTCAGCAGTCGTAACGCGCAAGACCTAAAAATCTACATGAAAGCTGTTTTAAACCTTTTTACAAAGTGAATCCAAAAGAAGTTACAGAAAGTTCACGTAAAAATAATGGATTTCTTTTTCCCCAAACTAATATATATAAAACAACTACCTTTATTTCAAAAATACAAGTTAATTAATTCCATTTAAACTATTTTTTAAAAAATTATTATTCAGCCATCATAAACCCAGAACATAAAAAGAAATATTAGATTTTCAAGCAATAATTATTACTGCTCCAATGGAGTCAGATGATACTTAAATTTCATAAATGAAAATAAGAAGCAATTATAAATACAAAGTAACTGTAAAATAATTTGAAACTATTTATAAAACTAACAAATGTATTTTAAATTTTCAAACATGACAATTAAAAGGATACAAAAAACAGTAAAACTTGACTATGTCGGATTGCCCCAATCAGTCCCATAAGAGAAAGCAGAAATAAAAAGATTCCACAGGCAATAAATCCTCCAACAATTGCCAAACTTGTGACAACACTAGCAGCAATGCCATAAGCAGCAACACCAATCAATGTAAATGATACAATCTAAAAATATAGAATGAAAAATAAGGAAAAAGATATTTTTAAAGCTCAAGTTTTAGAAGATAAAAATATGAAGAAATTTCTATCAGATAAATAAAGAAAAATATGAAAAAATTAAATGTACATTTTAATAATCTATGGCAACTTAATTTTTTTATTTAAATTTAAATTATTTTGTGATAAAGTCAAAATATTTTTTTCAGATTTGGCAACTGCAAAAAAGAAATATTGTTTCTTTTTATCTTGGACTTTATTGATGGAGTTGGAATATATTCATCATTAAATCATTATATTTTTGCACATTAAAAAAAAAAAAAAAAAAAAAAAAAATACAAAATTCTTTATCTTACAATAAAAAAAAGTGATTCTATTAAACACTATTCTACTTCACTAGTATAAAGATTTCTAAGTATTTTTTAACATTACATTAAAAATATAACTTAAATTTTTCTTAACTGGATAACATGATAAATTTTACATCGGAATTTGTTTTATATAAATAAAAAAAAGTAGTATACGTATCACATAAAGTAGAAAAATAATGAATTATTTTTGTAAATAAGAAATATATTACAATTTAATATATCAAAATACAAAAACACTAACATTCTCTAACATTAGCAATAAATATAAATAAAATGACTAAATTGTACATAGAATACTATTAAAAAATATAAAATGGTGAAGATAAATAATGAAACCAAAGCATGCTGTAAAACTTTTGACTTTATATTTTAAAAATAAGCCTACAAGTAATACAATAATTAAAATATCTTGATAAATTTAATTTATAATTTTTTTATTAATTTGAATTTTGGATATAACATTTATAAACAAGATGAAGGTAAATTGAGCATTATTTTACAATTAACTGTTAGAAAAACATATTTGTTATAAACAGAAATATCTGCATGAAAATGAAATAACATATAATTAAAAAAAAATTGAAGTTTTTTGCAACACACAATATTTTTTAATTAGTTAAATTTTGAAGTTATCTTTCAAGGTTTATTTTTAATAAAAATAATCTTATAATTTTAAGAACAAATTTCATTCTTTGTCAATTTTTTATTTCAGATACAAGGAATAACAGAAACATTATTATAACACTGAAAAAAGAAACAAAAATATAAGATATACTAAAATATTATGAAAATTCAATTTGAATATTTTATTTTCTTATGTCTTTTCTTTGCTATATTACTAGAGTTAAAAAATAAAATATTTAAAAAATGAAAAATGTTTACCAAAATTTTAAAAAAATCTAGAGCTTTAATCATTTTTAACAGTTAGTTAAATGTATAGTAACACATTTTGAATGTAATAATGTATGAGGAAAATTTGAATTGTTATTTACTAAGTTTGAAACAAATTTATATTTTTTTGAAAAAAAAAAAAAAAAAGATTTAAGTGTGATTAAAATTAGTTACATTAATCATATTACAAAAAAACTATTATTTAATCTATAATACTTAAAAATTAATTATATATTTATTATTTAAGAATACATTCAGACTTTTATTTATTTATTAAGCATTATTAATAATAATTATTAATAGATTATAGCTATTTGAAAATTATTTTGAAATCAGCAATATTTTCCAAATTTATAATGTTAAAAAAAAAAAAAAAAACAAATAAGCTTGCAGCAGTAAATATTGACAATAAAAAAAGTCTCAAGTTTTTTTTAAAGAGTTTTCAACAGCTCTTGACAAAAACTAATTTCTAAGATTTAAGAATAGAAATCATGTGTAAAAATTTTATTTGTATAAAGCATATTAAAGATTGTCTCATAGATAATTTTAGCATCTATATCTATAATTAGTAATAAACTTGTTTAAGTAATCATATTAATTAAATGTAAGAAAGAATTAAGTACAATATTAAATATAATGAAAGAAATTTAAATTATAATTGAGCAACAGTGTAAGTTTAATATATAATTATTTTAATTGTATTATTGAAAATATTTTTCAGTACATAAATACAAAATATCAAATCAGTAGAATTATCATTATTTTTTATTTTTATTTATTTATCTTTTGATTTAATATTCTACCCAGATGTCAATTTTTAACACTATATATTGATAATATTCAATATTCAATCTTTCATCAAAAATTTATCTTATTTTTTTATTCAAAAAAAGGATTTAGTTTATATCATTAAATAACTCTAACAATCTCACTACTTATCATTTTGAAGATATACTTTGCTTTACAAATAAATAAATGTTAAAAGATAAAAGCAGTAATCATAAGTGAAATTAACAGCTGTCTCACTCTCTTAATAAGCATATTTATGGCAGATATAGGTTTAATAAAAAGCCAAACTATAATAGCATAGAAATGTAAAGAAAATAAATTTGTTAAAGCATTGAATACAAATTATGAGACATTATCAAAATTTTTCAATTTATTTACCATTCTTCAAACTTTATTTGTTCCAGATTCGTTTTGAATATGAATTATCTTTTACCACATTTCATTTGAAAATAGATTTCATATTTACAATCTTAACAGAATATTTTTATTTTACTGAAGCATGTATTGTACCTAATTATGCTATATTACCTTGATAAAACTAATGCTATATTTTACCATATTTTAAAATCACATTCTATTTTAATACAAGTTATGTTTCAATTAATTAAAAATTTATGAACTAACTCAATCAAAAAGAGACAAAAGTAGATATGATATTTAACATATTTTATTACAAAATACCACTTCAAGCACTTTTGTCACAATTCATCTAAAACTACAAAAAATAAATTTTATATATGACAGTTTTTTGTTACAAGTAAAATCAATTTGTTTTTATTCACAACCGAAAAATAATTTAAAGCTATTTTGAAGCAATTTTATAATAATCAAATTCATTTAAAGAAAAGCTTTTTTTCTGTCAAAAATTAACAAAATTATCACCCCCTGTCCTCGCAAACACATTTAACCAAAATTAAATAAGCAAATGCTTAATCATACTGTAATTTCTAATAATTTTCTTAATAAAATGAAAAAAAATACATTTATTAATTAAAAATTATATTTATTATAATTGCAGTGTAATTTTCTATCAAATACTATGAACTGAGAAATAAAAAAGGTTTAAGTAATAAAATTATATAAAATAGTGAAAAATTGAGAATTTGTGTTGTAATTTGTTTTTACAATAAACATAAAATAAAAGAAAGGTTGTCACTCTTTTAGTTTTAACTCTTCCACTTTAAAATCTAAGAAATTTTAAACCCTGAATAAAATCCAAAATTATGATGGATTGACTAGTATTCTCCGCTCACCATTGCAAATAATGGATAAAATCTTAACATTCTTAGTTAAAAGTTTCATATTAAATTTATCCCATTAACAAATATTTTAGTTTCTGATGGAAAATATTTGGTAATTGTCTATAAGACAATAATGAATGCATCATTCCATGCTCTATATTATAAAAAACCTATATATCCATCATAGCTTTTATCTTAACCTTATCCTAGTCAAGAAAGTGAATATTGGATTTATATATTTTGCTTACTGGCTATGAATGGTACACTTCCCAAAAACATGATCTTCCTTGATGATCAATCATATTGAGCGTGAAAATTTATTCTCGATTTTCCAGTAGTATGGCATAAATGGCAAATTGTTTAAATCTCATTTTGTGGTGGACGACAAAGATTATTGAAAGTCAAACATAAGGTAGAATTTTTTTTTTTTTAAATTCTAAAAAAAAGTGTAAACATGAAAATGTTAAGAGCAGCCCTAATAGCATAGGTTGCAAATTGAGTTATGAAATAACTGATAATAGTTGAAATGTGGTTAAAATGTAATTACCAAACTTCAAATAGCTTTTGATGCACATGTGTGGTTGAGATTTTTTCAACTTGCCAGTAGGCACATTAAATGACTCTTGTTGTACAAAAGCAAAAAGTATTTAAAATCTGCATAATGCCTCACATTCATCAGGCTTCTATAGAACCCATTTTAGGTTACTCGGACCTTTCTCAGATTAAAATCTTCAAGAAAGCAATTCACAGAAAGAAAAAGAGAGGCATTATTTCCAAGAAGCACACTTCTTTTGTAACAATAGCACATACTGTTCAACTACTCCATTTTTTAACATGCATGATTAGGTTTAACCGCTTGCCTTATTATCCCGAGTTATCTCGGGTTCGTATATATTGCAGTTAATTATTATCCCGAGAAAACTCGGGTGAAGCAAAATTTGTCAGTACGATTTGTTTTATCACGTTTTTACTCGGCCTGGAGGAAATGAAAGGAAATATTCTGTTTTAACATGCAATTTGCCTTTTCTTTAATTTCGCAGTTCTTTTCCGGGATTGGCCACATGTTTCTCTATGGTATAGTATACGACGGCTTGTGGATCAGTAATGTACAAAGGAGGATAGTTGTGTTGAAAAAAGTAAAATAATGGTGATGATGCCGTAAGAAATGAGACCAGATACCAGCGTACGGAATGTCAGGTATCACTTTGTGTTTCCCTTGTTTCAAAAACTATCATACAAAGACTAATATTTAACTTTTTTGCCCGAGATAACTCGGGATACTAAACTAATATTAAATCTATATGCTTTTATTCCAGTAAAAAATTAAAAATTGAACTTAAAAACTACATATTTTGTTTTGTTTCGTTTTCTTGTATTTAGTAATAAAATAAAAAAATGTGATGATTTTTTGCAATTTTTTTTAAAAAAATTTGTAAGGGAAGCGGTTAAATATAAAAATATATTCCTCTTAAATTACAGTAAAACACTGTAACTGATAAGGTACTAAAAATGCTGTAATTAACTAAATTAAAAATAAAATCTTTTAATCCATAAATACTTTCAAAAGATATGATACACCTTCAAGTATAATGCATTTGAATTGTTTATAAATAAAATAATGAATTTTACCAACTCAATTGAAATCTACCTTCTTGGTATAGCTAAAAGAACATTATAAAGAACATAATTTGATAAAATTCTGTGAAAATAATATAAACATTAAATATAAAATACCATTTTGAAATTAAAATGGTACTATCCCCTTATAATCCCACAATCAACTTCAATACAGTTTCTATTAGAAATAAACTTTTGTGTTCAAATAAGTTTTGTCAATATTGATAACTACCATATTTTCCTGTAAATAATACGCAGCGGCGTATAATCTCCGGCAATTTATTCCAGCGAATAGTCTAAAATATGTACTGCTGAAAGTATGGGTGTCACATAAAATAGAAAAATACCTAGTATGATTAAAAATTTAACAAATTGTACAGAAAATAAATGCATTTATTATGAAAAATATCTAAATTCATTCGAATTTGACAGAATTAAAGCATAAAATATTTAGGCTATTTATTTATATTGATATATATCTGAAGACAACATAATCACTTAATGTAAAGAAGTTTAATTATTACTGCGTCAAAAAACAATGGATAACTTGCGATTATCATTGTAAATGTACAATACTGATTAACTTACAATATATAGAAGATTAAGGGCAATTAAGGCATTCCTGGAACACGTAAAACCCCCACACATGGCAAAAATTAGTAATCGATTTCCTCGTTTAATAAAGTTAAAAAATTTTATTTAAAATTTTTTTGACAATATTCCTTGTGGAATCAGCAATTTCTCGAGAAACAATAGGGAAATTCCGTCAATCAAAAACAATAAACTTATTAGCGATAGAATTATGGTCGTAGTCAAAACAAATCAAAGATATTAACAATTGCTTGATATAGTCTAGCTGAAAAGCCTCGATTTGGGAACTGGTTCAACGAATGGAGTTATGTATAATGTTGCATAAAAAGATATATGTTATCAGAATGGGATATATATGCTGTCAAATTTATGTCAAAATTATCTTCAGGTGATATTTACATTTAATTAACATTTTCAAACGAACAAAAACATTCTATCTGTTTGAAAATGTTAATTTTCAATTTGTTTTTATTTATTTTTAGAAACATATTAAATATGATTTTTTCCCTTAATTCATATTGTTCAATAAATTTAAATATTGAAAATGTTTTTTATATAAAATTTGCTTTACATCGTTTTGAAATATATTACCAAGAAGGAAAAAGAAACGTAAAACTCTTATGCTCTAATGAATTTGCTATAGTTAACAAAAAAATTGCAATATAATTTAACCATGCCTAATATGTAAAGTTTCTTATTTTCAAATTAAATTAAATTGTTCTTTTGATCCTGCTTTGAAAAGATAAACCATTATGTTCTAATGAATCACAGATGTCGTCAAACTAACTATCTATTCTGAATGAAAAATTAGATTGGAAATTTTAATTTTGCTCCTCTACTATATTGTAAGCTAAGAGTTTAACAGCTTACTAATTAATTAATGGTAATGTTGGCTGTAATTTGTGCTTAGTCTGCATTTATTTAGCTACTTAACGATCTGACATTATTAATGTATGTACATCCACTAGAATGTAATACCTACTAGGACAATATGAAAGATACAGAAAGAGCATCTTATCTCAGAGTTAGTTTCATTGTACCAGCTTTCTAATGTGACACATGGCAAGTTACAAGTTAGGACAATATGAAAGATACAGAAAGAGCATCTTATCTCAGAGTTCGTTTCATTGTGCCAGCTTTCTAATGTGACACATGGCAAGTTAAACCTCAAGCATTCAGTTCAATAGCTTGTGAGATCAATTTCCACTCAAGAACTGGTTACATTCGATTGTTGTAACTACACTTTAAATTGTAGTCCTAATCAAAATAACCATCGTGTACAAACAAAACTCACCATAGAAGGGTAAAAACAAAGTTTGATCTAATTTAAGGTTATGTTAAAGAAGGAACTATACAAATGAAACAGTCTAGTTTGGTTCATTTTGCTCAACAATCAATATTTGCCAGAAGTAATGTAATTGAGATCTACTGTTTAAATTGTATTTTGAACCAATGTAAACGTTAATGCCCGGAGGTGTGACTATTGTACGTAGGTGTGACTATTGTAAATTATATTAAAGAAGGAACTATATAAATGAAACAGTCTAGTTTGGTTCATTTTGCTCAACGATCAATATTTGCCAGAAGTAATGTAATTGAGATCTACTGTTTAAAGTGTATTTTGAACCAATGTAAACATTAATGCCCGGAGGTGTGACTATTGTACGAAACACTGAATTGAAAAGCAGGGTAATATTTTTATAATGCCAATTCTGCAATTAAGCATTTCTATAGTTTAATATCCTATTACTGGTGTGTTCTAAAAGGATGAGGGAAGTTTAGATATTCATATCATCACTTTTCAATGTTCTAGTGAGAGGAACTTATAAAAATTTTCATTGTAGATAATATATTATCTACAATGAAAGTTTTTATAGTATACTGGATAAAAACGCTTGCAACTTTCTGTCTTTGTAAAAATATATTATTAAATAATATATGTATTTACACATTAAATTTATATTAATGAAAGTAATTTTATGAAATTTTAATATACTTTATTCAATTATAAATCCTTATCAAATTTCTCATTTATTCTGAAAGCATTATCGAATTCATTTGTATAATAGAAAACAAATCAGTTTCCATTATTTTATTCATATAAGTTCTACTTTACTCATTATTTCTTCTTTTTAAATGTATTAATCCTCCTACGAAACATTTAAAGAGAAATTTTAGATTTTGTTTTGCTTTCAGTATTTAATTTCTTTCTTGAAATTTAAGTGCTCAATATAAACAACGCTACCACCGAAAATGCAACACCTAATAAAGGAAGCATGTTAATTAGGTGAGATTCACATCATGTGTTTGCTACGAGGAAATATACGAAATTAGCATTGCGTTTCATGTAAATTGTAAGTTACATGAAAGTTAAAAAAAAAATTATGCAAAAATAAATTAAAATGAGTTTGCATTAAAGAAAAAAAAAAAAAAAAGTAATTCACTCTTAATTTTATTATTTCATTCCATTTAATGTTACAGTTTTGAGAACAAACTTATTTCTTTTGAGTTTTTTTCTCATAAGTTTCTGACATTTTTATCGACCCATTGAAAGAAAATAAGTATCAAAGTGTATAACGAAAATTGTTAGTTTTTTTTTGAGATTATAATCTGATATTTAATTTATTAAAATTTGAAAAAAACATTTTGTTAGTCATTTATTCTTTTAATATCTCATGATTTCAGTGTTTAGTCCAATCATAAAATTAATAGAAAATGATTACACTTTTTCCAGCTAATAAAAATAAGCTGCAGCTCAATACTTCAATTTTCTCTATTTAATCATTCTTTTATACTATAATTTCCCTCATTCATCTAATGAATATGTTATTAGCAATAGATCAATATACATGCCTTTTCTTTAGATTTGATTTGTAATAGATCGTGGAGAACCTACGCAAGAATTTAAGATAAATAATCAAAACCGTGTCGGCATGAATGGTTTTGCATTTGACAGCACAGCTGTTGTTTGTTTTACTGATTTATAGATCACTTATTTTAATAATATGAGGTTTTATGAGACATAAATCTCGTTTAAAAATAAGGAAAAGCTCATAAGATGCTAAAAGCTTTGCTTTTGAAATTTTATATGGAATCTTGTATTATAATGCAGATTAAAGTACTTCAGATAATTTATTCCAATCATTTTTTAAACGTATTTTAAAATACCGGTAAAGTTTGTCACCTATGATTCTTTTTACTATGATAGATATTTAATCATAAAGGCGAGATTACATTAATTAAGATTTATTTTTATCAATTTTATTTTTGAGCTATGTTTGATTCGTTATGATAAAATTTATTTCCATCGGTAGCTTGTAGATTAGTTTCTATTTTGAACAAAATTTGTTTTCGACGTGTCAATTTAATTTCGTGCAATTTCAGATACTATTAAGATTGTTACAAGTATTACAGGTACAGTGAACACATTTTATATTATAAAAAAATAATTTTTAATTCATAACTGTTCATTTATCTATTTAAGCTGTTTTTGTCTCTTACATTTATTCTTTTATAGTTTTATCTTTTTTAATACTCTGATCGTTTTCACAGTTTTTGGTTTTCTTAAAATTCGAAGTTAAAACATTATTATTTTATTAATAATTTATTTTACTCATTTCAAAAGTGCTTCATTTCAAGTCAAAAATTTTATTAATAGAATGATAACAATGCATATTTTTTCATTGTATAATTTAATATATTTGTAAATTTTATCAAAGCTTCATTTGTAAATAGTATTTAAGCTTCTTTTGTGTTTATAGTGATTCTTGAATTATTTGTTCATTCAAATTTATATTTTTGAAAATTATTTAAACTATTAATGAACATTTGAAATAAAGATTTCAAGTTATTTCAATGTAATTTCATTTTATAAAATAGTTTATTTTATTTTCCAAACGTTTGGTATAATAGAAATTCAACTGAAATTTATTTAATGAGAGGTAAAATTTATTTTTACCTCTCATTAATATTATTAGTTTTGCTTCTAATTTTGATATTTTTAAAACAGAAATTATGTTTGCATTTAATAGTTTCCTTAAAATTGGAGGTATACAAAGAATTTTTTAGTCATTATTTTTGAACAAAATTCACTTTTTATCTGTTAACATATAATCAGTAGATATGTGAAAAAAATACCATTCATAATTATGGTTTAAATAAGTAAATTTTTGTAATTGTAGTGCTAATTTTTTTTTAAATCAACAAAGTACAGTTAGAATTTATTATGACTGCAAGTTGTGTAGTTTTTTTCAATGTTATTAGTCTGTTAATTTTTTATCTCTGTAATCTTACAAAGTCATATATTAATTTCTTATATTCGGGTGTTACTGACAATTAGGGTTGTGGCTTTCTGGTCACTAGTTCACTTTTAATGTAGACAATTATTTGGTTAATTCCTAGTGAACGGTACCCTCCTTGTACTGTATGCATATATACAACAGTATGCATATATACAATTGTAATTAATTATATATAATATTGTATAAAATTATATTATTTGTATAAAATAATATAATTTTATATTATATAATTATATTAATTGTATATTGTATAATTATATTAATTGTATAAAAATAGTGTACCGTACACTGGGATAGAGCCAATTATTTTTGGAATTTATTTAAATTGTATACCCTGTTTGAATTAACCTTCTTTTGCAAAAAAGGGTTATTGTAAAACAATCAGCAAAGTTTTATTATAACTGCCTATAGTGCTATTAGAATCTGATTTCATAAACATCAAATTTGATGGAACATGATCTTTTTTACTATGATATATATTTTATACCCTTTGACAATGAAATCCAGAAAAATGTCTGAATTCTGTAACCAAATATCTGGACAAAATAAATATTTCTCAATAAGATTAAAAGCTCTTTCAAATGTATTTTTAACATTAAAGCATATAGCAATTAGTTGAATTAATGAAGCTCTGGTACATTAATAGCTGCTTTGTAATAAGTTTTTAATCTCTGAAAATTACAATCAATAGATTATAATAGTTCATGAGCCACTGGTTTCACCACTAACCATTGGTTTGTAAAATACATAAGAATTGAAATCAGGAGACACTGGTTTCAATTGTTGTGTATGCAAAATAATTGTTGATCTTTGAACAACAAACCAAATTATGAATTAAATATATAAGACAGTATTGCAATATGCCTCAACAACTATAGCTTATGTGAAGAAATAAAATATAAAACTTGTACTTTGTGGCAGAGGTTCCTGCTTTGGAGTAGTAGTTTGTATAAAATGTATTATTAAACTTAATGTTTTCTTATTCCATTTAGCTGTTTTCATATTGATAATAATTGATACATTATTTTATTTACATTTTATCTCTGATCTGAAAAGATCATTGAGAAAAATCTTTGAATTTTTTTTATTTTATTGAAGAAAACATTTAAAGTTGTTATTAAAAAAAAATGAAAGTTTCAAATAAAGAATAAACTTTGAAGATTGATTTGCTATAAAAAAATTATTTATAGACTGTTTCCCTAGAGTTTTACTTCACATTAATAAATACTCATATGTAGAGATTGTGCTCATTGATTAGACATATTTGACTTTTATTTATTAATTTTAGTTTTGCCTTTTAATCCTGTGCTTAAAAGCTAAACAATACAAAATTCAACAAAGCTGTGATATTATTTCATTGTTTTAAGCAATAATAAATACTTTTATTTCCATTCCTTTCTAATTTATAAGAAATTTTTTATGTTAGAAATTAATTCAAGAGATAAAGAATTAGATGAATGATATTTTTCTTTTACTTGCCTATAATTTTACACCCAAGTAAATATCAAAGTGTAATAGTTTTTAATTAATAAGAATGAGTAATGTGATATAAAAATGGATAATAATAAATGAAGAAAATAAATTTATCAATAAAAATTATAGGAGGGGTGTTGGTCATGTTAGTTAATCCTTATTTCTTGTAAAAACTGTTGTGGTAAGAAAAATACTTAAGATATTTGTTAAGTATTTGCTTTTACTGATATATTTTCATTAATTTACAGCATATCATTTAATTTGATATTGTTTTTATTAAACAATTATTTTTCTTTTTAAATATTCTCTTTTAGGATCATTTGACAAAATTCGAAATGAAAGTAGTCAGTCTTCGAAAATCTCGTGTTCTCAAAGTAGTACTTGTTATAGTAGTTTTTATTGTGCTTGTAGCATTTTTCTTGCCTAAACCTAAAGGAAAAGAATATACTAATGAGTCATCATTAAAGGTAAGTAAAATATTCTATATTTATATAATATATCATAATATTTTGCTTGGTGCATTGGTTGTTTTTTTAAGGTTTAAATAGTCAATTCATTGTAATATTTTTTAATTCTTTGATTTTACTGATTGAATCAAAGGAAATTTATCTCAATCAAATGTCTCCATATGCAAATTTAAAAATTTCTGTTATTATTTCTTACTTTTATGACTTTGAAGACAAAGGAACAAACATTTTCCCATCCGATGTATCAACATTTTATATCTTCCAATTATATATATTTTTTTATGTTTTCTGTGCATCAGCAACACATTGATGCATTTTCTCTTTATGTATTTGTATACTGTTATAAGAAATGAAATCAATATATAAGAAAAAATACCTATATAAATTAAACATGTATCAATAATTTTAAAAAATCATACCTAGTTCTTTAAAGTTACATTGTTTTAGGCATTATCTCTCTAATTCTATTTAATTTTAACATATTTTCATTATTAATATTTATATGTTGAGAGAGATACTCAATTTTAAGATATTTTTTTAGATCTTTTAAATTGACTGATAGTTGAAGAATAAATAATATCCTGGTTACCAAATCGTAGGTCCAACTCTCCCCATAAACAGGAGTAGCTGTAGGAATTCAAAATCCATTTTGAAACTGTAGATCTTGATGTGCAATTTAAAATGGATTTTGAATTCCTACAGCTTAGAACAAGCTATGTTTTAGAAGTCTTACATGTCTCTTAAATGTATTTCTATAAGTCAATAGTTTTTTCAAGTTTACTTAGTTCTCTTACATGTGCTTATGAATAAATAAGAAAAAAGTATTTCTCTCTCAAATTATCTAATTGATAATTAGTAGAAATTAAAACAGATTTTGAGATATTGTTGGAATGATGAAATCTTCACTATTTCTTTTAAGTGATAGCAAAAGGATATGCTCTTTTTAATTCAAATATTACATTAAATAATTTTAGGTTAAGAGGCTTGTACCTCCTCGCATCGGAGCAATATTTAAAGATGGGATACTTGGGAATTATGAGCCTCTTCCCTCATCAACTGTGAGAGAAGGTCCAGGAGAAAATGGCTTACCGCACTATGCACGGGCTGAAGACCAAAATGAAATTGCAATAGCAATGATGGAATATGGCATAAATATGGTTGTCAGTAATCAGATTTCTCTGGACCGCTCTATTCCAGATAAAAGGCTTCATGAGTACATACTTTTCATTTTTTTTTTATTCAAATAGTTCTGGAAAAATATTATATATAATAATTAGTTAGTAGAAATTTTCTTAATAAGTGCTGATTATTTTCATGCAAACGATGAAAATAATTTCACATAATTTTTCAACTCTACATTTTATTAAAATAAAAATAAAATTTATATT
>JAPDSC010063794.1:163124-195210 GCA_026290005.1 Latrodectus geometricus | reverse complement strand
AAAAAATTATTATATTTTCCATTCTTATAAATGTAATAATTTGAATTAAACTTTAATCTCTTGAAGCCTTATTTTCTAAGAGAATTTATTCTCTCATTTAAAGAATGATTTGAGGTATTTCTCACTATATTGATGTTTTATACAGGGTTACACCCATGCATTTGTCTAATGCTATTTAAATTTATATAATGTAACTAATACATCATTTATATAAAAATTACCTAATTTTTAAATAATTATGTAATTTTGAAAAATGAAATAATATTAACATAATTATTTATGAAATATTAAGTAACTATTTCTATCAATATTTTAAGTAAACACAAATGGGGAAACATCGAAGTCTTACAGGAATTAAAATATTTAACTTTTACTAGTCCTCTTAGCACAACAAACTTTAATTTGATCAATTCATTTTATAACCTAGTTTCTGTATAGGCAAGCCATAAATTTCAAGAAGATTTCTCAAACTAACAAATACTGGTTGCACACATGAAAACACACATGGATTCACTAAGGCCAGGAGTAGAACATTGCTTTTCGGGGCTGAAAAGGTCCTGGATTCTGTCCCAGTCATTGTTTAACAACGAAAGATGTTCGAAAATGGCATGACTGCAAACATTTAAATACAAAAAAAAAATCAACATGATATCTATCTTATAAACGCGCAAAATTGTAGTAACTCAAATACTTCAAAGTACATTTGTATATTTTCTATTGCGAAACGTCTCATATAAAACTTATTTACGTAGCACTTTTTGGAAATCAATACTATAGAACATATAATTAATAAATTTAATATTTTTTTATTTTTTCATAAAAGTTTTGAACAAAGAACGCTCTTTTCGAGATCCAAATGTCTCAAATTTCACAATACATTTTGGGAAATTTAAATCCTTTTATTGTGTAACATTTCTTGTAAAAGAAATTGAAAATCATATGAAGCTTTGCACACAATTCATACCATTTTGAAAGTCGTTTATGAATATAATTTTTAGTTCCGTGGATCAAAAAGACAGTAGACGATGTATTTTTTAATCAATCCAATGGTCACAAATTATCATGTAACTTATTAAAACATTCTCTTTTCATTAAATTCCTCCTAAGCATTCATATCTCATGTTACATTCCTTCTAAGCATATTTAGATACACAAAATCTGCTTCTCTATGGAGAAAACAGTTCAAAGGTTCCGTGATAACACTCACAAGCTTTAAAATTAACAAAAATGATATTTTGATCATAAATTGATTTCAATAAATACAAAAGAAAACTTAAGATTACAATGTAGTCTTACCAAAATTTTTTTACAAATAGTGTTTATTAAAAATGTGTTTGAACTTTTATGAAAAAAAAAGATTTCAGCGAGACATAATGATGATGAAAATGGCTTCTCATAATTAGGGATGAAGAGCAATAGTTTCAAACATATTAATCAACATAACTGCAAAATTAATTAATTTTTCAAGTATCATTTCATATATCATAAATGATTTCACTTCATTTTACAAATTATCAATAATTATATCACTACAAAATTTTTATCTTATTACTGATGCTTAGGAGAAACAAATTGTCACCAAAGTCAGCATTTACCAGTTAAACCAATTTCTAGAATTATTACATTTCACCAATATCTAGAAATATATATTTCCCATAGTAATTACGAAATCCAGAGTGTTTTATGATTTACGAGATTTTATCTTTTCTTCAGTCTTTTGTCCTTATATTTTAATGGTGAACATTAATATTTAATCACATGATCTAGTATTAATTTAGTCACTACTACTATTAAAATCATTACTGATTCAAACTCAGCTCTTTTAAGTAGAGTAATTTCAAATTGCATAGTAGAAAAACGCTTTGTTTATTTTATACTCCTTCAAATAAATATATTGATTTAGTTTTTCTTGAAATGATCTTAAAATGCCATACAATTAGTCATGTTATCAATCATGAATACCTTTAATGAAAGTTAATTAAATTCTTCTTGTATAATTTAATGCTAGGGTTAGCTTATACTTGAGGGTGCCCCCTTGACTTTCTCCGGGTTGTGATCGCGGTTGATCGCCAAATTGAGCAAAATTCAATGATGTTCTGATTGCAACAAAACAATTAATTGTTCTGTGCCAACAAAAACCGCCAAGTTTGCCAAGGGGGCACCCTCGAATATAGTTTTACCAATGCTAGTAATAACATTAGGATTTTTATTGTTTATCAAAGAAAAATATTAAACATTAGTTATTTCACTTTACTCTTTTCTTTTCGGTATTATAATCAAACTTTTCTACAGTCAAATATATATATATATATATATATATATATATATATATATATATATATTAGCGTGTATTAATTTTTTCTGCTTAGTTTCTTACACTGCTAAACAAATGACACTTAATTTACAGCTTTTCTTTTTGTTTTCTAGTACAATCAACAATATTCTATGTTTATCTGTTGATAAACATGGAATATTACTGATTGTACAAAAAATAGCAAATAAGAGTAGAAAGACATTATTTAAATCTTGAGAAAATGTAATTTCGAATAGATGCTTTTAAATTCAATAAATGAAAGACATTTTAGAACTTTTTACTGAGTTTTATCATTTCTAAAAATGGTATTTAGTTTAATAAATTACCAGAAATGGAATAAGGAAGTTCCTTTGCACCCTACACTATACAATCTTACCCACTAGATGTAGACACAATATTACGAGGTACATCTCCACAAATCCTCTTGTTGCGCATACATTGATCATATCTGGATAAGTGGGCAACAAAATTCTATTTTACATCAAACGTATACCTGAAATCATCGTCCATAATTAATGAGAAAATTAAGAACTTTGATCTATAAATCTGCTTATTATAAATAAGATTAAATGTGTGTGTGCAGTTTTAACCACTAAAATACATTTCTTTGTATGTTCATATCTTTTGCATATGTGTGTTCACTTATATTCTTTCATTAAGAATATGTTGTGGATTCAGTTGAATAAAAGTTATGAACAAAAAAGGCACAAATGTTTATCATATTAAGGAAACAAAGGATAAAATTTGTTACTCTCTATTTTTCAATTATTTTCTCTATGATTTAAATGTAAAATTCGATCAGAAGTTTTATGTTATGAACAAATTAAATACTCAGGATTTTTCCGAAATGGAAATAAAAATGAAATTAAAATATTTTTATGAATTTATTTGAAGTTTTATCTTTTATAAAAGATATTTTTTTCATCTAAGTTCTTTTGTAAGATATGACTATATCATTTAATTATATAAAAGTTATGGTACTGTTTTTTAAAAGAAAAATGTTTTATATCATTAACATTAATTTTACATTTTGCGAAAAACTTAAGGCTTTTTGTAAAAAAAATTTATGTCTAAAAATTAATTTTGCAAATCGAATAATGCATTAGTTCTATAAAGTAGGAATAGTATTTTTAGTTGCCTTAATTATAAAAAATGATTTCTTCTATTTTATTTATTTAAAGAATAAACTGAATTCATGAAAATATGTTCAAATTTCAAAATAAATAAAACATAATACTACAAAAAAGTTTTCATTTGAAATTGCATACTTTAGCTAATATGACTGTAAATGTAAATATTCATTTATTGATTTTTTTTTTCAGTAACTTTACAAATTTAACATGTTGTAATTAGTTTTTGACTCACATCAGGAGAAAATCTTATGTAGAATTCACTAAATATAGGTTTATAAGCTATTTTTAAAAATAGAGCAGAATATAATAACAACCCAGTTAACAAAATTATCTTTTGAGACGTAAATTTCCAGCTTAACTTGTTCCTATTTCCAAACTGACCTCAGGATTATCCTAATTACATTGATGAACAATACACATTAATTAGTTGAATACTTAAATTATACATATTTGTGGTACATTTAAAATTTTTTGTAATATAACCATAGATTGTAAATCTATTCTCATTTATTGAACCGCGAAAAACTCAATTGCATAGTTTAAAGCAGGGGAGACATCATTTATAAGAGGGAATAACTAGAAAAAAAATTTTGGAATTGACTTCAATATCTCCTTAATATAATGAATGTACATGGTGTTTTAAAATATCCATGGATTTTCACCAGCTTAAAGTTTTCGTTCGATTCCCAAATGTTTTTGAGCCAATTTACGTGTAAATACAATAGAAGAATAGAGAAATAAAATATTAACAATATATTTCATCATATAAAAGAAACTACGATTAGTATTGCACAGGTTTGAGTGAACAAATTTAATTCATTTTTAAATGTTACTTTGCAATGGAATGTAATTGTTTCAAACAATACAACAATAAAATATTGTTGACGTAAGCAACACATACATCAATTGCACAGTAGATTAAATATTGATATGAAATGAAACTGTTAGATTTGTTTTGTTACTTAGTCTATATAGTTGGGCGCAGCAAATTGTGATTTCAGCAAAAAATTATCTTCATTCTTTTTCAAGTAAAGATTTATTTCTGTTTTATTCAATTGCTGCAAAATAGAATTTTTATTCACCGAAATATATCGTATTGTAATTTTATATCTATAAGTTTATGTTAAGCAAATCGTTATCGGGGAGGATTTTATATCTGAAAAATAGTAAATAAATTTATCTTGCCTTTTTAATTATTAAAATTATAAGTAATCTATAACATTTTTATACATAATATAGAAAAAATTAGAGTTATTTATCATTGAAATCAAACCCCTGAGGCTTTCTGATTTACGTTTAATTCGATTGATGTTGTCTATTAATTTATAAATTATCTTCGATAGTCTTTTTCTTGTTTTAAAAGAGTTCATAAACTTGATTTCTTTTACTCAAAATAAGAACTTCAAAGCTAGAATAGTATTTCTTCTTCTTTTTTTTGTTAAATCATAGTAATTTAGCAAATTTTCAAATGTTCGAAATGAATTTTCATTATTAAATATTTATAAATAAGTTTGTATAATACTAGTTATGGTTTGAAAATTTTTAGCATGCTTAAATTTTCAAAGGAAATGTAATTTCTTTAATATATTCTGAAATTTTGTATTTTATGTGATGCCTACTTTATTATGACCCACAATAGCTCGAAGATATTTATATTTAGTATAAAATAAAGTGATTTATCTGTACCATTCAAAATTATAAAAAATATTTTCCTCACATTCATGAAGTAACCTTTCTCAAACTTATCTTTAGTAAGTCTCATTCATATTGTTATTTGTATAGATTATTAGCATTATATGGCATTCATTTTTCTTGAAAGACTTTTTGCAAAATTTTGATTATTTTATATATTAGCGATTAAAGCAAATGGCTTAACTATACAAAAATTAATATAAATTTGGAACAATGTTCAATTTATTACATTTTCTCATTCCTTAAAAAGGAACAGAAATGTATACATTTTAAATGTTTTTTTTTTTCTCCAAAAGTCATTAAAAATTCTAAATTTAAAGATACCTTATAAGATTATAAATAATTTGGAAATTTTATTATTTGTCATTCTGTGTTGAAAAGTAATATGATGCGAAACTGTTGAAGCATCTAAGTGTGTCACAGCTTCATTCCTTTTTCTATTAACGTATTTTCCTTATTATGAGCATAGATTTTTTTAGCTTAGAAAGTATCTATTTTGATTTATACGAAGAGGGTAGAAAAATTTCCAATAAAGAGTTCTTTTTTTTTATTTTGAATGCTTTACTTTTTTGTTCTAAATAATTTACTCAAAAGATCTTGAAAGCCAATAGAATAGAATATTTCAAAATACTGATATATATGTTTCCAGAAGCTAAAAGTTACCTTTTCTGTATTGTTGCTGATTCTCTTTGTTATACTCTTTATGACTTTGGTCAACCTGTGACCAAAGTCGTAAAGGTCAGCCTGAGTATTTGGACGGTATACTCTACTCTAATTGTTTTAATTGTTCTATCAAGATGTATTTGGAGAGCTTGTATACTGTGTCATTAAAACTAGCTTTTACACATGGCATTTCTAAAATAATATTTAGACTTTTTATTAAAAGTAAAGGTAAGGGTGTTATTAAAAGCAAAGGTTAATAAATTAAAGCAAATTTTTTATTTGTTAAACTGCAAATGACTTGGTTTCTTGTTAAAAATTGTGTTTTAAAATGCTTAGCTTTCTGTAAATGTGTGTTTATATATATATATTCACAATCCGAAATTTAATATGAACCCTTAAATGACATTAATGAAATCCCCCCCTGAGGAAATTTTTTTTTAGAATTCATTTCTGCTATTGTATGATATAAATAATGTAAGCTGCTAATTTTTTAAATTTGTCATTATTTATATTTCTCCATGGTACAAGCATAATTTTTTATCATATGGTTTAGTGAGAACATTAAAATCAAATAATATACCAATTCATTACAGCAATGAAACAATGACTGCACCACCTTTCTACTATTCTGATATAGAAATGTGTTCAGTCAAGTACTTTACTATATCCATTTAAAGAGAGAAATAATTATTCTCCATAGTTTGAATTCCGAAAAATAACATACCCTAGAAAAGCATTAATATTGCATTTCTGAACATAAAATTATGTAAACTGCAAAAAAGGGATCCTTGAAACCAAGACCAAACGTTAGAAATTTGCAATTAAAATAAAACACTGTTAAAATTATAGTATTATTTATTTCAAATAAGTTTTGTTATAAAAGTTGTTTTGTGTTTTACATTTTGCAATAAATGTTGACAGATAAAATTATTACTGCGTTCGTATTAGGCTTATCCTTTTTTAATAGTAAGAGGGATTGAATTGTATTTAATTGCAATTTGTGTTGTAACAATCTTTATATCACAATTTTATTATATCAATAAGTTAACAAATTTTCATCAGGCGATTACTGAACATTACTAGTTGCTTGTATTATTTTTTTATTAATTAAATTCTGATAGGAATTTAAAATTATGCTTAAAATTTTAAATTACTATCAGAGTTATATTTTTGGTATTTTTTACCACATTCTGCTACTTTGTTAATTTTCTACCTCATTTATTATTTACCCTATTTAATTGTCAAATGATGTGGGCAAAGTACTAACTATATCAATCTGGAATAAAATAGCAATGGAAGAAGCTTGTATTGGAAATAGTTTCTGTATTTAAGATAAATTAATATGAAATTGGACAAAACTGTTTTCTTTGCAAAATTAACAGAAATTAAGATGGAGTAATTGTAAAAACCTAAAAATGTAACCAAAACATCTTCACGAATAAAATAAAGTCAAAATTTGCTTGCTTCCTAAAAACACTTGTATTGTTTTATGCATAACTATAAATGATAACTTATAAATGATATATATATATATATATGATAACATATATGATATATGAGATATAATATGATAACTTATAAATAAGTAAATTTTAAAAATAAAATATAGAAAGTTACATTATTCTTTAAACTAAATCTTGTTTCTTCAAAACAAAAAGAAAAAAATATTTATAAATCAGTGACATTTGTTTTCTGATATATTAAACTTAAATTTTTCTCTTCTTTAAACTAGATTATTGTCAACCAGAGCATTTTCCTAATTGTAGCAACCTGATAATATGTAAGAATAGATCTGATAAAAGAATATAACAGGATTCAAATAAAAAAAAAATATGTACAAAAAGTAGCTTTTAACCAATAACCTACTATCATGTATAATGAAAAATTAAGGTGTTTTGTCATTGTAAGCTAATTATCCAATCGTTATTTTTAATAAATATTTTTATTAAAAATTACATTTATTAATTAATTTTTAATAAATAATGATGTAAAATTTTTTAATTTTATTTACATGTAAGTATATAAGTTACTAGGTAACTATAATAAGTTTTACTTTTGTAATAGTAGTAAAATGTTATCAAATAATAAATATGAAAGAAAAAAATTTAAGTGAATATAAAATTTATAGCTATATTTTAGTGAATTTTAAGGAGGATAATATATATTTTTACATTATTCTTATATTTTAAGTATATATTTTAACTAAATCCTTAAATTTAGCATGTGCAGAATTAGTAGCTAAATAGTCACTGCTTTGTTAATTTCAGCTCATATTTTTTCGTGTCAGATTTTAACTAAGTTCAGAATCCATTTATAATTGTTAGTCCCATTATTATTAGTTATAATATGCAAAACGTAACTGTAGGTTCATAAATATCAAAATATAAAAATCAATTTAAATATCAAAAGTATGTCTAATTTAATTCTCATTTCGAATTCCTAAAAAAATGACTTTAGTTAAATGTGATAAAAATCTTGTAAAGGCAATGGTTTAACTGGTTTACACAGAATCTAATGCTTTATAACTATCAATGCTGTATCAAAGGTATTTTACATGTAGCTTTTTTTCTGGTTATTTCAATTGTATTATTTGGTTACTATGAAAATTCATTGCATGAAATATATATTCAATTGGTTACTATGAACCTTAAAAATTTTCTTTAAAATATTAAGCCCAAAATTAAAACTGCTTTAAAATTGTTCATTTTTAATTAAGCATTTATTTAAATTTATTGCTATAAAATATTTAGAGATAATTTTATTTCCTTACTAATAACTTTTTTAATAATTAATGTTTAAAAGATTATATATATATATGAAATTACCTTTAAATTATTGTAAATTTAAACATTTTATAAAATCTTTAAGATATTTTTAAAAGATAAAAAATACAGTTTTAAAAGATATTTTTAAAACTGTTTAATTATTTATAAATTAAATGATTACTGAATATGATTTATTTACAGGTGGCTGATGTCTTCCATTTAATTGTTTTACAACTAAAGAATTAGAGATTTATAATAATGGGTGATGAAGACAGTGACACAAAAAAAGGTTCAGCTTCTGAAGCATCCTTTCAAGCAGTTCCTGATGCTGATAGAGAATTGGCAGTCCAAGCTTTACAAGAATTTGAACAAAAGGATTATAAGAGAAGTGTTGCAAGATTAGAAATACTTTTAGGACGCCGGCCTCAAGATGCTAAAGTTGTTCATAATCTTGCAGTTGCTGATTATTACTTATCTAATTGTAAGAAAACGGATGCCTTTCACAAGAAATTAGTAGAAGTGTGTAAAATGTGTAATCATGATTTGAAAGATATTGAATCATTAGATGATGTTGACAGTTGTGCTGCATTTTTCAACCAAGCTGTTGTATTTTACCATCTTCATCAATATCATTTAGCAATTAATATTTTAGACAAAGTTTTTCAATTTATTGAACCTCTTGAAGAAACTTTAGCCAAAAATGTTGTTTTTTTACTGCTAGAATTAAATCTTTGTATATATCAACCAAAGAAAGCATTGTGCTACATAGGTTATTTAGAAACAACACAATTTTCTAATAACAAAAATTGTAAATCTAATTCTAAAGATAAAGATGGTCAAAAGGAAGAAAATGGAGAATCTGGCCCTATGGAAATATTAAAACGCAGATTACAGTTATGCAAAGCCCGTTGTTATGCTATGATAAAAACATCTAAAGCTTGTAAAAGAGAAATAAAAAATTTAATGTCATCTGGATCTCAAGTCCAAAATATACCTGCCTTTTATTTAAAAAGCCAACTTGAATACCAAAGAGGCAATTATCGTAAGGCAATAAAGTTATTAAATTCTGTTACATTGCCTGAGGAAGTTTCCAAATATTTTCAAGAAACTGGTGATTACTTACCAACAATTTATTACAACAATATTGGCTGCATTCATTTTTACATGGGTAAACCCAATTTAGGTTGTTATTATGTAAACAAAGCATTAGATTGTTTTGATTCTGAAATGGCCTCAATAACTGACACAAAAGAGAACAGGTTGAATAGTCGTCCTATTCATTTAATGAGTGTATCAACTCGTCATCAGTTGATTTATAATTTAGGTATGCAATACTTACAAGCTCAAAAATACAAGGAAGCATTTGATAGTTTTAAGAAAGTCATAGATTCTTACCATTCTAATCCTCGTTTATGGTTACGAATTGCAGAATGCTGTATTCATCTGCATAAACCTGATAATACTTCCCAATATGTTGAATTCACTGATATATCTTTCATTAAATCCATTGTGGGTGCTGGACCACATAGGAAACTTATCTTAAACACATGTGCGTCAGATAAACCAAGTGAAATCACAAAATTAAATGGGCCACCAAATCTGAATTCTCCCTCTCTACATTTTGCTCTTTTATGCCTGAAAAATGCTTTACATCTCATTGGAGATTATCCTTCAAATATAAATAACAGTGAATCAGTATCTTGTTTACAGACTTCTGGAGATGAAAATGATAATTCTGAAGATAGTAACATTCTGTCTACTTTGCCGTCAAACTTTATTCAAGGTACAGAGATTTTAAGTTTAAGAAACTCTATCCTTATAGCATTATCATATGTTTCACTATGCTTAGGTGATGTCCTTTTGTCTCATGAATATGCAAAAACATTATTGGCCCAACCAAGAATATCAGGGGCTCATAAATTTTTAGCTCATTTATATGCAGGTGAATCTTTGTTATTGATGGACCGTATTACAGATGCAGTTGAGCATCTTAGCTACCAATGTTCTTCTGACATAGAATTAGCATTTCCTGTTTCTTCTTCTGAAGTATCTTTGAAGCACCAAACTAGGTTTGATACAAAGTTGACTGAAAAAAATGATGATGGTAGTCGACCAGTTGGGAATATTCCTAACTGGTTTCCAAATGCCATATCATCAGCCAAGTTTATCACTCAATATAATTTAGCTGTTGCATATGCTGTTCGAGAAGAGTGGGGAAAAGCTAAAGAATGTTTAATGCAAATGAATCCTGATGGTAATGTTCCACCACGAGCTTTATCATTGCTGATCTATGTTCAGTTCCAGGAAGGATCTGTGGAAAAGACTAAACAATATGTTAAACAAACTTTTTCTCCAGGAAAATTATGATTGCTTATTAAATTTTATTCAAATTAATTAATTCATTTTCATAGTAATTTATTTTTGAAATTTTTAAGCTTGTTAATTTTTTTGATGAAATTCTTCCAAATCTTATAAAATCTCTCATTGAGTATTTTTTATGTATTATCGACATAGAGTAAGTACATCTGTTTTCTAAATTTTTCTTTCTAATTAAAGCATAAATATTTCCTCAAATTAATTTCTGAAACAAAATTAAAGCTGTAGAAAAAATGTACATAAGTAAAGTCAACATTGTAAGTTCTGATTTTTATTTTCCTTCATTATATGATTTGTTTTGATGCCTAAGTGATTAAATCCATTTTTTTTATATTTTCAAAAGAATTTTTTTTTTTGTTTTAGAGCTTACATTAGAAATAAGATTTCAGAGATTTTTTGATCAAATGAGTAAACCAAAAATTTAAAAAATTTACCATATTTAAAAACATTATCTAAATTTTGTTTGGGTTTAATTGCTTTGGCTTCTGATATTATATTCTACAATTATTTATAAAATTGCTTCATCAGAAGTTTTGATGGATGTTATATATTATTTAGCATGTTTCATCTAGAATAAGTAACCAGAACTTAGAAAAATTATGTTGATTATAAATTTATTAAGAATCGCACACTGTTATTCTGAAATATTATACTTTAAACATCACTATATATGAATATATAGTGTAGTCAGTTATGTGATGTTTTCATTTAACTTTTATGAATTATATTAAGTTGAATATTTATAAGCTGTTACTTGTTTTATTTTTATTTTATGTGTATAAATTATTTGAATGCATGAATTTATCTATGAAATGATGAAATATTTTCACAACTCATTTATTTCACACATTGATGCATTATTAATGGTTTGATAATTACATTAAAAGTATTCTGCGAGATATGTATAAATTAATTACTTGTAAAAAATTTCTGATTTGAAAATAAAATTATATTTATTAATGCTTTTCATTTTGTTTTTAACTTTTCTTTTAATAATTAACAATATTTTCACTTTGGGAAATAGTACTGTATATAAGCAAATGTGTTTCTTTAATATTTTCAAAATGGTTCTTTCCTGATTTTTTTTTTCTTGCTTGTTTAGTTTTCTAATGAAAATTATTTTAGTATTTTAATGTTATTCCTTTTTTTTTCTTTTTAAAAATGCCTTGTGTATTTTAAACACATATATGTTGGGAAATTAACAATGGGAAAAATTACATATTTTTATTTATTTATTTAAGATTTTTTTTTTCAAGTTTTGCACAATATTTGGATTTCTTAGAAATGTTTTTGGTGCTTTATATTTTGTGAAATAATTTTGTTTTGTATCCTTTTAAGTATTTGCTTATCTATTTCAAAAACGTAGATCACTTTTCTGATAAACCTTATATTATCAGTCATATTTCTTTTTCCTGTTCAACAGTAACTTAGTATGGAAAAAATTTATGGATACACAAACATTGCTAACTAAAAAATAGTCAGATAAGATCAATTAATTGAAGTATTAAATATAAATCTCATCAATTCCTAAATATTTTTAGTATCTCTGATAATAAGAAAATTTTGTATTTTAAATTCTTAGCATTAATAACTCAAAAAATTGTTAAATCCATCTCCTTTTTGACAACTTACATCTTGTATAATTATGACTATATATTTAGCTACTGAAATTAATGTTGAAGCTTTGGAATTAGAATAATTAAACAGCATATATTGTTATTTATTCTGTCCACACTATTTGAATATACCTGCTTCACTGCACTTCATTTTAGTCATTTTTAATCTGCCTCAAAGAATTTAGTCTACACTATACTTACTACATTTTACTTAGTTTGAAATTTATGAGGAAGCTTTAGTAATTGATAATAAACAAATTTTAAATTCTAATCTAATTATGAATAGAAAATAAAGATTAAATTAATGCAATGAAAACCTGATTTATTGAATTTGGTAAAACTATATTTTAGAGGGTGCCCCCTTATCAAACATGACGATTTTTATTTGGCTATGCATTTTATTGACGATTTTTTAAAACAACTTTGATATACCCCCAAAAATTAGGCGCCAAATCTGGGCTCCCTACGGACTTTTAAAGGTTGCTGTTTATTATTTTGGTGTTGCCAATTTAGGTTTTTTCAGCTTTTAGGTTTTTGCTGTCAAATTTAGTATTTTCTTGTATTTTGTACCATTTTTTGAGTTTCTTTCTTTTTTTCTTTTAAGAGTTTTTATTGTTATTAATTTTTTGTATTTGTGTTAATTTTTTTCAGTACAACTAGTTTATAGATAATATATTCTCGTATTTATGTAAATAATGAATTTCTAACTTCTTAAAAATATTTTCTTAATTTCTTAGTTTTATCGATCAACAATTGTAAGGCATGAGTACAACTTTTATTTCTTGTGAATATATCGAGAACAAATTTAACAGTTTAGGGAGAATTTTGCTTAAGAGGAAAATGAAAACTCCTATAAAAATGGGTTGAAATTTCAGAACATAATTTATTTTTTATCTCTAGTAGTGCTTTATGGCAACACAGTCATTTACGCATTTAAAAGTTAAATTTTATTTTGAATACAAGTTAAATGTTGCTTTATTCATTAATATTTATTCTGAAAGGTTTTCTGTGAGGGTAATTACTCTCTTGCAAAAAAAAAAAAAAAATTCTTCTCAAATTATCTGGTCATCTGAAAATTTCGCGTATAAATTTGTTCAATCAAGTTCATTAATAATTAAAATTTCAAAACAAATTTTTTCAATTTTCTCTAAAAGATTTATTTTTTAGGTATAGAGGTAGACCTCATTTTCTGGGGACATGCTTTACTGCATGGTATAGCACAGGGGTGGCCAAACTTTTGGGATCCGGGGTCTACTCCACATTTAAAATATCGAAAGCGGTCTACCAATGGCAGAGCTAAATTAACGTACATATTTATTTTCGGTAACAAGAAAAAATAATAAATAATGTAATTTTTCTAAAAAAACTTAATATTTACAAAATAAAAATTTACTGACGAAGATAATCAAAATATTCATATATCAAAAACTGACCATCCTATTCACTTCGTTTAGTTGAAATTTGGCACTGTATATCTGCGACAAGTTTATCATATTGTGGCTGGTACGAGCTTATTGCAATGCATAAACACGAAATTAAATGTTCATCTGCTAAATGCGACCAATGTTGGTTTTTTGTTCATGGTTGAAAAAGCAGATTCGCAAATATACCTCGATCCAAAGTATGATTTCAAATACAAAATCAATTTGTAAATATTTGGAAACGTTTCCTCAGAAATTAATTTTCAAAAATCAGTATCGCTAAATATATGCTCTGGATTTAAGAAATATATCGCATCTTAATTTAATAATTTCTTCCTCAACAGTGACTGATGTGATATCTATTAAATGTCCTTTTTTTTCAGATACTCCATCAATGTTTCATTAAATGGAAATATCATGAAATTGAGTATTTCTTTTAACTTAATTAGGTCAGTGAATCTTCTTTCAAATTCTTCAAACAAAACAAGTAAGTATTAAGCGAAATCTTCGAAGTCTCGGTTTGGATTATGGATGCACTCTTCCTCCATGTTTTTGAAGCTTCTTAACTCATGTTTTCTTAACTGAGATGCACACCTTTCTATAGTTTTTTTTTTTTTTTTTTTTTTTTTTTTTTTTTTTTTTTTTTTTTTTTAATGCTTGAATCGCGTTTATCATATCCGTTTTAGGTTTTATGTATAAATCGTAAACCTTTAATCATAAATCTTTAAATTGTAAATCTTTGCATTTTTTGGGTTTGAAAACGTTGACTGTAGTAAATTTTTATTTTAAATAATTCATTGATTCTATGTCATAAGTCTTAAATTAAATTGTTAATATCCGAGGTCATTATCGGGAGGGTCGCGTGGACTACCTAAAATGTCTTCGCTGTCTGCCAGTCGACAGCGGTCGACGTCTTGGCCACCCCTGGAATAGCATGTCCTCAGAAAATTAAAATCTGAGCAGTCGAATAGAGATAAAGATTCCAAGCATCGGAATTAAAGTTTATGAAACTAACCGTACTTAGCAAAACACCATTCCATTGGCGATGTCATAACAGGGTTCAAGGTTATTTATCACCATCTGTATATTACAAGACACCATCAAAGAACAAACAAGCCTTAGAATCTACTTATGGAATGTAGCGTAATCAGGACATATATGACAAATTCAATCTACCACAAATTACTGACTTTATGTATCGAATTATCTTACTTTCGTTTCGCGAGTTGTCCGACAGCTAGATCATAGAAATAATTTTGTTTTTAATATTCCTCATTATTATATAAAATCGATCATAAAATGTAATTAATCTTCTCCCATTGATGATTCTCAACAAACATAACCTAATCAACGAGGTTAAAATAACATCGTTTTAATCACAACATAACCATTGCGATTAAAACGATGTTATTTTAATAATAATGTTCCTTTAAATATATACATATTATCTTGCTTTTATTGAACATAGACAAACTTCCTGTAATTTTGAATCGTGGAAAAAGTGGTATAAATTTACACAGTAATTGTTTCGTCACGTGCATTCAAGTTGATAGAACGCATGCGCAATAAATAAATAACCAAAATATCATTTTCTTCTCAATAGACATGCCAGCGCAGATGAATAACTCCATCACATAACAATCGTGCAAAATTACGAACGGTTGGTTACGTTTATATTCTTCATGAATGAGAAATCGAAAACATTTCATAATAAACCATCCAAAAAATCAATTGAAAGAAATGTGAAAAAATCGAATTCAAAATTCAAGAAAAAATGCATTGCTGAAAAGTTATTTATTGGAGAATAGGTTTAAAGAAAGTTCAAATAAATTAACTTATATTCATTAAATATGCATTCCTGATAAGAGAATTGTGAAGCTGAGATTAAAACATTGAGAAACTAAATAGAACACCTGAAATCACATAAATTAGCATATCTTGCAGACTGTTGCAAACTGCTTAAAACATCTGGCACCAAATTCTTTACATGCTAATATAATTTTGTAGCAAATTATTTACAAGTTGAAACAAGCTACGTCAGAATATAATAAGTTAAGGAAACTTTTGCTTTTGTCGGTAAGTTTATCAAAAAAAATTTATTTCCTTGTTTAAATGAAATAAATATTTTAATAATAAATTAAGTTTAAGTGAATAAGTTAAGGTCATAAAATCGCCGAGTGTAATTGAGAAAAGTTTTTAATAGCTAAAAAAAAGTCACCAAAGTACAAAGCACCAAGTATGAATAATTTCGGAGAGAAATCTTTATTTATTATATTTCTATTAGTGATATTTCTAATTATATACTAAAACACTATTAAAAATGGCACTGATGCCATATAATTCATTATTTCAATTTTTGAGTTTTGGTTATATTTTTGGCGGATTTTCTTGTTTATCTGGCAATCTGGTTCTTATGATGTCATAATGAATATTAAGAATTATGTACAAAATTCCATTTTGGCAACCCTGTTGCTTACATCACGTGAAGAAATTTAGAATATGTTCCATTTTTGTTTTTTAAGTAATATTTTTGGGTTAAACTATATTTTAGGGTGCTCCCTTGGCAAACATTGTTGGCACAGAACCATCAATTGCTCTTTTGCAATCAGAATACGATTGGGTTTTTTCCAGCTTGACGATCAATCGCGATCACAACTTGGCGAGAATCAAAGGGGCACCTTAAAGTAAAGTCTAATCTATTTTTGTATTTTCTTTTCCTTTTTGGTAAAGATTTACTGTACGGTCACTCTCGGGATTTTTTCAAAAAGTCGCCATTTTACACAAGCGAGGTTTTTAAAATAAACAGAATATTAAAAATTATTGCCTGATTGGTCGGAATCCCTCATTTGGAATTTGTTGAGTTGCCAAAAAATGTTATTTATCGCCAAATGTGGAAAATTCGCGCCAAGAGTGACCGTTCAGTAAATTTCAGCATTCTTTTTTTAAATCTTAATATTTAAATATATTTATTTATGCTTTTTTATTTTTATGGAATTTATTACGTCACAATTATAACATCTTTTCTGCATTCCGTTACAAGTACGTCGTCATGGCAACATTTTTCCTTTTCCAAAAAAATTGTAAAATTGGCATGATGGATTATACAGCATATGTGTCTTAAAAAGCAATGCATTAAAAGACGCATCTGAAAATCAAGCGTTGAAATAAAACATTTAAAATAATACATTTCAACTATATTACAAGGCTTATTTTTACGAAAAATAAATGCAATAATTTTATTTCTATAATTTTAAGACTGTATTTTTCTTAATGTTGTAAAAATACCTGATAAATCTATACCACCAAGGTTAGTTCTTCAAATACTGCTAAAGTGTAGATTGGCTTGGCAAAAAATTTGGCGATAAAATTCAATTTCTTATAACCCTGGTATTTTTAGTTTTTTAACTAATGTAGCTTTAGGGTTGCCATTTTGTTATTAACGTTTTGGCGCCTATCTTGGCTTTAAAAATTAACCAAAAAAATCAAGAAGTACTCTAAAGTTAACTTTACCCGAAAATCCGCATGATCATCAATGAGCGATTGTGGTTGTTCTACTTCAATTTCATAAAAATACAACACATTTATTAATTTTACATTGAAATCCGTGTTGTTTCAATTTTTAAGACTAATTCTTTGTCTTTGTTATTTTTGCAATTACGTTTTAAGCTGTTATTCCGTATATTTTACAGCATAATTATTATTAGTTTATTAATTTTTATTTTTATGGTTAAATTTTTCGTAGAAATAATTTAATATTATTTTCATCATACACATACACACACAAATATATTGAAATACGTTATTTTACTGTATTTTTTTCAAAAATTTTTAGTAATTTCAGATACATTTTAATTATTTTTTCCTACGCAATGAATTATGATCTTAATCTTCATAAATTTTTTGAAAAACCGAAGATCCATCGTGTTCGCTAATGGGCACTTTAAATAATTGTGGTCACAATGTCCTCCTTGTTAAATTATACCTCTGGAGTTATAGTAGGCCAAATCTGAAAATCCTCTTTTGGTCCCTGCTTTTAAATTAAGTAGACTTACTCACTTCCGGAGCCCCGATGGCACACCCACTGAGTGCCCAAATAAGTGAGGTGCCATCACTTCCACCGGTTGTAGTACTAAAAAGGTGTAAATCGTAATAGTCATGGGGTTATATTAAAAAATAATATGAACTCATACACTGATTTTGCTGAAACATTTTCAGATGTAATTCTTATGAAAAATAAACATAATTTGTAAGACTATTAAGTTGGTATAAAATGAAATTATTACTGAAGTTTTGTGCAAAGCATATTCCTTTGATTTTTAAAATTACTTTCTTAAATAGGTGCCAATGATATATCAAATTTATCTATTCTTTATTTACGAATGTATGTTGCGAAAATTTATGTAATTCTGTATTCTAACTGTAGGAATGATGATTTGATTAAATATATTATATGTGTTCATATTTTTGTAATGTAAAATTTTGAAAACGTGTTTGATTTTTCACATGTAAGTAATGTGTAAAAGCGTCAAGTAAAGATAATACATCGCCACGAAAACAAAGTGAGAGGTCCCCGGTATTTTCAAAAAGTGTTATGTGATATTTAGAATAATTTAATATGATATAATTTTTGAAAGAAAAATTCTCCGAAAAATTTTTGGATCAATAGAGAAAAATGACTAATGGAGAAATTTGAGGACTATTCCATTTTGCTGACTCAAATCACGTTGCGTTGATATTTTTGGTGTCAATTCACAGTAAAGAGATAAAGAAATAGTAATTGTTTGTTAATTTTTTTTAAATAAATTTATTTTGAAATTATAATTATTTTTTCATAATTTAAAATGTCTGTAAAAGGTAAAAATTTAAATAATAATGATAAGGGTTGCAGTTTGTGACATTTTATTTCACTTGATTATAAAATTTAATGACATTATCACCTGTGCCGTTGAAATGGAAATGTACCGAATTTTGTTTAACTATGAAATTTATAAGCAACCTAATATTGCACGCCTAATTAAATACTATCGCATCAGGTGGCTTTTTAGGTGTGACAACTTGAACCTTGAACCTTATGCCTGGCACCATCTATATTTGTAAAGTAACCTTTACAAATATAGATGGTGCCAGGCAAAAAAAAGACCTCATTCTAGATGGTTGGATTGCACAGAAGTAGATTTAAATTTTAAAATATTAATCACATTGGTGGAAGGAGCTTGTTGTGATGCCTATGGCCTATAGTGAAGATGTGCACGTAAGCAACCCACAGCTAAAAATTTTATTTTAAAATAAGTAAACGTCATGATTTTTTCAGCAACACTACTGTATATTAATAAAGTTTGTAGGAACAGATTTCAGTGAACAGTAAAAAAGTAAAAATAAAGGTGAATAAAAACTTTAAAATTACCAAAAATGTAACCGGAAATTTTTTTTAAAAATTTATGAATTTATTAAGTATTTTCAAAGAAGCAACATTTTTTAAAAATGCAAGACGTTTTATCCAAATGTGGATTCTTAGTTTAGTGCTATCAAATACATGACATCCAAGAAAATAAAAAAATTATGAATTCAAAAAATTATTCATCCCGAACTAAAACCGCCAATTCTGTGAGAAATTAAATGATTAGGAAAAAAATGATACATTACTTTCTATTCGTGCAGATATTGAATAAAGCCATGACAAAAAAATTTAAATATAGTTGAGTAACCCTGAAAAAAGTACAGGAAAACCATTTTTGTATGTATTGAATATACAATAAAACGTCAATTGCATTTGTTTTCATTAGAATGAAATTTCTAAAAAGATAAATTAGCTTTTGATTAGTATTCCAAGATAAATTTTATTGAATTTGGCTTAAAACTTAGACTTACGTTGAAATTGTTTTTGAGCAAAAATGTAAGTAAAAAAGGCATAAAGAAAAGAAAAATAAATTACTAGTAACTTGTTTTTATTAAGTAGTCAAGTAAGGAAATTGAATAAAATGAACAGATCTTTGGATTTAGAACTTGCAATGCACATTTAAATTCAAGATTTATATTCTACAACAAAGCCAATCAGTTCTCAGGTGGAAGTATTGATGGTATTGGAAGTAATATGATAATTGTAGTAAAAATAGTAGATGGTAATTGAATTATGTTGAAGTATTAATTAGGTGGAAGTAATAAAGATGCATACATTCGATCAAGAAGAATTTTTATATTTGCCTGTAACCGATATAAATGAATATTTTTAATTTATGTATGTTGTTGTTAGTGAAATATATTTAATTGTCTGAAGATATGCTATTCTGTTAATTTAAAAAGGTTAAAATTTTCTATTTTTGCTATTAATATAATTTTTAAAATTATGTGTGAAGAATTGGTCCAGCTATTCGATTGATAACAGATGTGTTCCTTCTTTTTATTATACTCATTACAATCTATTGAGAGTTTTACATACCGAGAAAGAACTTTTGTGAGATAATTACTCGCATTTGTGCATATACATATCACAAATTTGAGTCCTCGCGCTACAGAAGTCATTTATGTGACAGGGCAACACAAAAATTCGATGGAAGAAGTAAAATAATTCTATATATTGAAACATAGATTAGTAATCTGATCAGTCAAAAGAAACTGGTTGAGAACTAGACAAGAGAAAAAACAAAAGTCAACTGTATCATATCTTTTTTACGTTTCAGATCCTGTAATGTTAATACACAATTAAAATTTAATATATTTGTTGTGATTTAAATCTTTTTTATTTGGTTTTTACTCTCGTTTTCGCTTTAGTTTTCTTCTTAAAAATTTTCTTTAATTTTGTAATAGGTTTGAAGATGCCTCTCATAAATCTTCTTCAGAAATGGGTTTCTACTAGCTGCCCAAGACATTCAGAATATTTATCTTCTACAGACATCTGTGTAGCATCAGAAAATTTTATTGAATTATACGATGTTTCTGGGATCTCAAAAAATGTTACCAAGTTGCCAGTGTCTAAAGTCGGATGTATGACAGCAATGCCGGAGCTTGGTAAAATAGCTATTTGGGGGATATGGCCACAAACAGATATTTTTATTTCGAATTATCCTGAAATAAAAATAATTTCCACACTTCAAGGAGATAATAAAGAATATTCGTGTTTTCAATTCGTAGGAATAGATTTCTTGTTCACAGTTGGTATAAAAAACTCAAATTATGATATAGACATCTGGAAGTGGACATCAAGTGAGTTGATAAACTCAGCATCAATACCTTTACCAGAAAAGAAACTGTCAAAAGTGACATTACTTAAAAATCCTTGGTTTTGGTCTCTTGTCTCATGTCAAATAAATGACAAAATCTATCTCCTAGTTTTGAAGGCTCCCGACGGTCTTTATCAGTGTGAAATAAAACAAATTCTCTTTGAAGAAGATGAAAAAAATAAGATTTTTGCATTTTACAGAAATACACATTCAGTGATAAAAATTAAATCATTCGATTTGTTTTGTCATTGTTGGCTTCCAGGTGAGTACATTCTTTTTGCAACATCCAGAGGATTATTAAAGTCAACTTCCTTTATGAAAAATCGAACAGAGGTTATAAAAATGTTACAAATCAAAGATGAAGTGACAAATATGTTGGCAATGAAATCTAAACTCTATCTGAGTTGTAAGAATGGTTTCTTTCACGTACTTGATATATCAATAAAAAATTGGTATATTTTGAAAACGATTGAATTAGAACAATCTGTAAAGAGAATTGCGGTATCGCCTAGTCTGGAAAATCTCATTCTTACTATGGATAATAATTCGATATTATTTCAAAGAAAAAATTACCATGACTTTCATAAATTAAGAGAAACAAATTTGAAAAAAATTATTGGTATATGCACACTGGCACCAACTTCTCAATATTTCTGTGTGGCAGCTGAAACTAGTATACTTTATACGTTTCGATTATTAGATGGAATGCTTTCCAGCAAAATCAATTTAGAAGACCAGTTAGTGTCAATAGCATCAAGTCCTATTTGTCCATTTGTGGCCGTAGGCTCCTTATCTGGCTTCGTGTATTTGATAGAAATATCTAATAGTAAAAATCCAAAGGTAATTCAATGCTTCAAAGTGCATGAAGCGGCTATCGAACTCATAAAATTTGAAAACTTTGGCCATTTCATAGTAGCGTCACATTCAGAAGGGATAAATATCTGGTGTGGATTACCATCAGCGAATTTCAAATCTTTGGGACAGTGCAAAATTCAGAATCCTATCAAAGATGTAAAAATATACTCGTATTCTGAAAACGATGACACAGCTATCTTTATTCTGACAGAAGATATACCAAGTTTAGAACAAAACGCAGGTAATGTGTTAATTCGATTGTTTTTACCGAAAGACTTCAGAATAAACGCTGAAAACTACTTCACTGACAATTTTCAAAACTTAAGCGTTGACTCATTGTCTTATCAGACATGGCGATTAACATATCCTTGTTCCAACCTTGCAATTCATACCAATTTCGGTGTTATGCTTTATTCAAATACCATCGGGATGGTTCAATCCTTTGGGTTTTGGACAGTAGAAAGTAACTTGCATTTGATTAATCTAATTTTACTTAACGATTTGGTAACTTTAAATATATCTTCAGATCAACGATGGTTAGCCATTGTAGATAAATCTGGTAATTTGAGACTTTTCAGCACTGGAACAATGGAAATGGTTGCAACAACATTTATATCAGTTGAGTCGAATAAATACTTCTTGGAATTTGCCACAATTGGTAATAGGTTAATTGTTTCTAATGAATCAGGATATGTCACTCTTTTTGAATGGAATATTGAATCATCGAAGAAAATTGTTCCAGAAAGTTTTATATATTGCAATATGCACGCAGTGGATGAGATACCATTGTTGATAAAAATGGGCGAAGAGAATGAAAGGCTTGGTAAAGAGGAAAATAAAACTTGGGAATTTGAAAATTTATTTATAACAAATGAAAAAGAGCAGATAATTTTTCGCAGATGGATTGATATTATGAATTTCAAAATACTTACATTAAATGATATTAAAGGAGGGGAAGATAAAATGGGCTTAGAACGTGAATATTTTGTTGCAGATGAGAGACAACTAAATGAGCTAAGTGATCACAATTATCATAAATTTTCTCAATTATTTGAAAACACAAAAGCAGAATACAAAGTAAGAGATATTTTTCTAAATAAAATGGTAATTGATAATGAAATTGTTACTTCAACTAATTTAGGTTTTGTCGTCTCCAACTATACAGCTATTCAGTTACTACCAGGTGAATCATTTGAGAAATACAATCATTACTTAAAATCAAATCAAAACAGAGCTTTTGATATCTCAACGATTGATATGGCATTCCTTGTCAATGGTACAGAAAGTGAATTTAAGCCTTCTAATGAACTGATGTCAATGTTGGAGGAAATAAGAAAAAGAATTTGTGACTGCAAACTAGAATTCAATAGAATATTTCGTGAACTTCAATCTGAAAGTGAAGTTGTTGTAGAGAGAATTTCGGATATATCTTTTGAAATGAGAAAATTTGCGCAAAAATTACCTTCAAAGGGAGAAAGAGATTTTTGGAGTGCTTATTTAAACAATCAAGAAAGATCGATGTTACCAAAAATATTTACTTCTTCCTCAGATCAACTTTCTGAACCAAGCGATATATCAGAAACAAAGAATCATTTAGAAAACCTCGCTAATTCCAGTGAAAGTGTACGAATGGTCTTTGATGATAATGTAGAACGTCTATTTATGCTAAAGATATATTGTGATTACGCGATCCACACTAATGAGCTCGAAATCTTTTCAATACTGCTCTTGATTGAAATAGCAGGAGAAATTACATCATGGAAGAGTGATAAAGAGAGGTTACTAAGTACTTTGATTATTCTTAATGCAGATTTTAATTCATTTGACAAAGATATGTTGAATTTTGAGAAAAATAGTTGTGAACTTCTCAGAAAATTGGAAGAGATAGAGAGAAATGAAGCGATTAACATCGAATCCACTTTCAAAGAGCTCGGTGAGATTGAAGAAGTTTATTCTTTGAACGAATGCCAACCATGGCTGGTACAAGATCTTCACTCATTTGACTCAATGTGGTCAAATATCCCTGGATTGTTCGAAGAATATGTAGCTCCAAAAGACTTGAAAACATGTATTGTTTGCCCAGAACATGTTCCAAAATCTAAATGGGCAATATTATGTAAGCAAAGAGCTCGGCAAATAACAGTGTGTTCTGTCATAAGATACTTCCATCAACTGTGTGCGGATCATACACAAATTCGAATATCTTGTAATGATATGAAAATAAAGTTAGGCAATAAACGCTTCAAGTGCGAAGAAATGATTGAAGAGGCTTCTAGTTTAATCGCTAAGATGATGCGAAAAATTCAAGGCATATTGACAGAGATACATCATGAAACAGTTTCGATTTCTGGTGTGGCACCTAAAAATTTATTTAGTACTCCACATTCAGATCATTGTTTCTGGGACGACGTAAAGACGGGTGCCATACGAAACAAACGTTTTCAGGAAAAATTGGAAGAGTTGGAAGTTTTGATATCATGTTTTAGAAAGGTTAGAAGCAAAAACTGTGTGAAACGAGAAAAATTTCAAAAGAAGTACTTTAAGATTCTGCAAGATCATCAATCTCGCATTAAAGAAATTAAAGAACAGTATTTTAACATAAAAAGTCTTATTGACAATTATCAGGAATGGAACATTCTAACTTTTTTGCCAGAAGAAATTTGAATTCAAAACTATTTCAAAATTCTATGAAAGCTGTAAGTTATGTGTAATTTGTAATAAAATGATTATATAATTATAAAAGAACACTTTATTCGTCTAAACTTTTTTCAAGGTTTTAAGTTGATTCTTTTTAAATTAGCATATAGGGGATGATTTTTTACTCAACTGTGCACAAATATAGTATCAAAAACTTCCGGAAAAGATCAAAATTTATTGAGAACTTGACTAATGCAAAAAAAAAAAAAAAAAAAAAAAAAACATTATTGCTCAATTTTGTATATTATTATTTTAATTAAGGGAAGAAAAACATTCAAAAGTTAATATTTTAAAGTTCATAGTCGTAGTGAATTTCTGCCTTCAATGAATACAGATAAATATTTCTCATATTGTATTTGAACTATATAATAGTATTTTGGTCATTGTATGGGCTTCCTTCTAGCAACTCATTTACGCTGGAGTTGTGATACAAATTAAACATTGGTCTCTATAAAATTATTAAACTAAAGACCTTTATAGGGAACTCGTTGTGCGATGAATTAACGATGATAGCTATAATATGTAAATTTTTATCACAAATAGATTGTCCTTCATGATTTTGAACGACAACCAAATGATAATATCTAAGCAACCAAATGGACATCAACATTTCACCAACTGTCGTGCATTGGACATGATTGGATATGATGCATAATCTCTATATACAGAACAGTCTTCAATTGAATTTTCTATTTTCTGGTAAAACGAGGCTTTTCTCTTAGTAAAGTGGTCACATTATTAGCAATGATTAAGTACATCAATGGATTACTGCCGGCTATAAGATCAATGTCACGTTTAAAACGATAAATGAGTGGCTGATAGTGGATTCCTTAAAATTTTGATTGATAAATCGCTAGGTCAAAATCATACAACATTTTTTTTGTTGTTACTCAGCCACATTTATTATTCATTGCTTAATTACATTAATAAGATATCATATATTGATTAATATCCTTGTCTTATTATTAGACTCTTAGTGTAGACATATAGTTTTTAGATAGAATATTAAAAGAAAAAGCTTATCAGCAACGAAAAACCTACACCATTCACATGTTCTGACTTAAATGCGCTACTAATAAATAACTTTCAAATTTTAATTGGCAGTGTATCAATTAAGATTTTGTATTATTAAATACTTATAAAATTATTTATCGGTGATGTCTTAGTTGCATTTATACAATAATGTGCACTGACATTGCCTTAAAATTTCTCAACTTACCTATCGATGTCAATTCAAAAATGAAATTTAAATAAGATACTGTGAAACAGTTTATAGAAAAAGCTTTGCTACTATATATTTTTGTTGTACAAGAATAATATAATTTATTTTCCAGAGTAACAGAATATATAATAAAATACATCCGGAGACAAAGTCATGTAATTTAAAATCGTATTGAACTTATAAATTAAATAACAGATTTGGAAATCTCCTCTTCATACACCAAAATTATGGGAAGTATAATAGACATACACTAATTAATGTCCATTAGTTACTTCACTACTATAGTCTTTGGATATGTCAGGATCAAATCAACTTTATTCCAAGTACATGAGTGTAACGTTATTTTCCTTTGGGCTACTCCTGCCTATTTATATGATCAGAAGGAAAAAAATGACAGTTCATGTCAAATTCGTCAGAAAATGGGGTTAAAAGATTAAGCTGTAAGAGGAGCTAATTAACTTTATATAGTATATATCAGATGCTATTTTAGAGCATGTAAGCTAAAATAAAAATAATAGTAAATAGTAAAAAAAATAGTACAATAGAAAAGTAATCATTGAAAAAATAAAAAAATGACAATCAACTGAGCAGATTTTAGCCACATTTTTGTTGAAATTGTGAAAGGGTTTTTAACAGTTGATTTCAAGAAAAAAATCCTTAAACTAGGAATAACATGAAAGGATGTTACATTTCTTTTGTAATGATTGTTTTTCAGTCTATAAGTAAGTTATATTAGCACCCCGTTCGTTACACTTTTCAACGCTTTTAAGTATGAACTAAATTTTTCGAGAACTGAAATATGTGTCAATTAATTTATGGCCCCTTGTTTCCTAATATTGTTTTCAATATATGTTAAAATAGCAGAAGCTGATCAAAATAAAAATAAGAAAAACAAAATTGGAAAAACAGTATAATCCATAAAAGTACAGATTATGCGTCGAAAAGTTGTATTGGGTTTGAAAAAAAAATACATTAATCAGAGACATTCTTTCGATTTGTATTTATCATTTGAATTATAATTACTTTAGTTACTCTCATTTTGGTCAACAAGTATTTCAAAAGCAAGCTCATTTATTAATAATCCAAACTTATAATTAGCTATAATAACAAACAATAAATAAGCCTCAAAACCAAAATCAATATTTCAAAAATCAGTTTCGAGAATAAGGCATTTCGATGCTGCTGTCAGTATAGTATTTACATTAAACCGAAATCAATTTTAAGTTGATGATCAGATTTTATTCTTTCTGGTATTCCAAAACGAGAGATCTATGTAGAAACTAAAATTTTGAATATTTGGCATCCTAAGCAAGATATGGTCTAATATGAACAAAGAATACAAGACCGTATCCCATATTATGCAATCTTTGTTCATGTTAGGCCATAAAAATCGATTAGTGGTGAGTTTCCTTATATCCCTGAAGTTAATATTTAAAGATTGTGTATCGCTGAAAATAGGAGTTCTGGGGAATATATGGGAGTATAATGTTTTGTTGATATGTCACAAAATATTTCCTTGGTGGATTCAGGTATCGAAAGTTGCACGATTTTCAAATTAGAATTATTTTGTAGGAGGGTTTAATCTTCGTTTTGCTGAGTATTACCCAATCTCTATTGGAGACGGTACAATGATAGAATTTATTCTAAATATGTTTCTATCTTAGCGGCATGCTGAATAATGTTGTAAATTGGTCAATGAAAATGAGATAACAAGCTTGCAAGGGAGAAGCTTTTTGCAAGTTCTGTTTAAACTCGAAATTTAAAAGTACCTAGAAAATAGTAAATGGCTTGCCTTCAATGATGTGCATTCATTCCAGACTTGAACTTTATTGACAGTTATTAACGGCAATCTACAATAAATTGAAGATTTTATAGAATGTATTCTGAAATAATATATGAAAATAACCAAAAAATAAGGAATAACTTCCATCCAGGTTTTTAATACCTGTTCTCTACAGAGAAAAGTAAAACACCAACATGTTATACCTAATTTAAATTACAATTAACAATTAAAGCTATTTCAATCATTTAACTGTTTAAACAGCATGCTGTTTAATGCAGAATAATTATCCGATATCAATCAATACTAATCTCGTTGAAGTTAGAAATGACGTAAAAAAAACTGAATATAAAATAATTTTCCTTGTGGCGAGGAATCCACTAAGTGTTATTTAATGTTTGTCTATTTTGTTTGTGTTTGTTCAACAGTACTTTGTGACTTATATTAAGTTGGGGGAAAAGTAATCCATTATTTTTTCGGCAGACGTCTGTAGTGATCGATATCTCATGAGGTATCTATCAAACAATTTCAGATTTATGCTCGTTGGAAAGGTGACATTTGACACTAAAATATCCTCTTGCGGTTTTTTGTTTGGTTAATTCAGTAACGAGTACAAGGTTTTAAAAATGGAAGACAACAAATAGAAAATTCGATACATTTTCGTTTTTCTCTTGTAACGGCGGAAAAGATAGCCAGGTGGCTAAAATTGTGAAAGGTGTTTATCGTCCTATATAAGACTGTAACAACCAGTTACGTACAATTTTTGTTTCGTCGATTCCGTTTGGGTATTTGGATGCTAAAGATGCACCTCACATGGATACAACATCGTCGATAATGTCTATAAAATATCAAAAATTATCAAACTTGACAGCATGTCAGCAGTCGTAGCTTCGCACAAGACCTAAAAATCTACATGAAAACTGTTTTAAACCTTTTTACAAAGCGAATCTGAAAGAAGTTACATAAAGTTCACGTAAAAATAATGGATTTCTTTTTCCCCAAACTAATATTTCAAAGAAAATAGTGAAATGAAACTACTCTTCAGTTACGTCACACTAGTCATACGTGATGTAGTTTGTATATTAATATACTAGATTCCAATTACAATTATATAAAAACCACAGTTCATCGATTAGGTTGAATTACATAAAATATTAATTATGGAAAAGACGCAAATTCAGATCCTACTGAACATTGAGACTACAAAATGGGAATTTTGCTGACTTATAACTTAACAGAATGAGCACTTTTTGTTAGGGAAAAAAAGCAACTGGCATCCTTTATGTCTCAAAGTATTTCGCAAGGCTTAGAAAGACGCGAATTCAATAGGTAAGTTCAATGACAACAATGGAAAGCAAACAAATAATTCAAAAACAAAAAAGAAACCTTTACCAATAGTTTAAATAACGTAAACACTTTTTTTTTTATCCAAAATTGTTGGGAAAGTTTATATATATGAATTTGGATGTATTTCCTTTCAAAGAGGATGTTTTTCACAGCCATATTCTTTAATGTCTATAATTAAAGGTAGAAGGCTTGCCAAATGATGCGTTTTCAATTGTTTATTGAAGACAAACGCTTTATTTATTCAATTTACAAGCAAACTATAGTTGCAGAAAGATTTTTTTTTTTGTATAAATAAAAATTACTGATTTTAATCAAAATCCAAACAATTAGTTTTTAATTTTACGTTTGTATTGGCTTTTTATTTATACTCCAAAATTTCAGTGCCTAGTCATTAATTTAAAAATTAGAAAATTAATAAAATTTTCAAATTAGTAAAAATTAATAAAATTTAAGAAATTTTCAAATAAATAAAAGAGTAATATGTAAATGAATGTACTAATTTTTTATTTAACTCAATTTATATATTTTTTATTCATTTAGTAAATACTTAAATATTATTTAAAATTTTCCTAAAAATTAAACTGCCCTTATTATAGAAATACAATAATCTTTTTTATGTGGCATATAACAAAAGAGTCTCACTTTCCTTCGCTAGAAAGGAATGTGACATTCAAAAGTGACTCTGATGCAAAAACGGATTAGAATTGCGCCCGCTGGCTATGTGAAGATGATTAGAATATTGCGTCGCGTGAAGAGAATGTTAGGCATTTTCAATTATGACGTCAGCACTTGAAACATATTTCTCGTATTCTTGAAGAGTACGGTAACATGACATTTTTCTAAACTCAACAACCACGTACTTACATTTCTTGCAGCGTTACAAGTTATTTGATAGGCTGAGACAAGAATTTCTTTTACTACTGTCTGATCTGACTTTTTCCCACGATGGATGTATTTTTACTATTCGAAATAGAATAGTTAGTGTTAGTGGTATGTTCGTAATCTGCAATTGGATCCACTGGGGAAATATAATAAACAAATTTTTTAACACTGTTCAATGAGTATATATTTCTCATTGAACAGTGTTAAAAAGAGATGCTCGTAAGATGCTCGTTGAAGTTTACAAAGTTACAGTAATGTTCTCATTTTTCAACATAAAATCTGATACAGGAGCTTTGCATAAAAATAAACTTTTCTGAAGCTTATAGCATTTATCATTACAGACAGTAGTAGCCTGTGATCAATTTCAGTTATAAATTTTATCGCCGTCACTATCATAATGTGAAAATGAAATTGAATCAAGAAACTAGGTTGAGGGTAACTTTTTGGAAAACTTATTTAATAATCCGTTCTATTTTAATAAAGAATAACTATTTGTTGCAGTTATTTACGTAGAATTATTTTACTTGGTAAATCTACAGCATCACAAAATTCATGCAATTAAAATACCTAAAAAATTAATGGAATGACAAAAATCAATAACTGAATGTGCAATGAACGAGTTTTAACAACAATTGTTCTACACAGATGGATAAATATTTCAAATTCAAACATCATCAAAATGTCACTATGAAAGTATAAAAGAGAGAGTGCAAAAAAAGAATACAGCTGGCCACGTGACAGACTTCTGCATTTTGGATTCGCTTAAGAAACCATAATTAAATTAGGTATTACAGACTGAAGAAGACAGATAAATATTTTTGATAGCAATATAAATTAAAGAAATTATATTATACCCCGTTAAAGATTAGATTGATGTATATTTTATTATATTTACGCAAGAATATAATCCACTATATAAAAATTAATATAAAAAATATTTATAACTGCATTATAATCGTTACTGAAAACTTGTAAATTAAATTTACATCATATACTCCATCAATACATATTAACTGTATAAGGTAGTATATTTGAATAAATTAGTATTAAAACATTGGAATTAATTTTACATAAAGAAAATAACTGAAGCATTTTTTCAAATTCAATCATAAAATAAGAAAAATCTTATAATTAAGATATACTTTCCGAAAAAGATAAACCTTTCAAAATAAGATATACAAAAATTGACACCAAATATTTAAACATGAATAAGTATTTTGCTTAAGTTGCTTTTAATAAACTTATAATTAAGACATTATAAATAGAACATTAGTGCTTTCATTGACCAGGTTGAACGCGCTTTATTGTGAGTACACTCTCATAACGAAACGAAAGTAATCGGAGGCAGCTTTAAACTCTGTGTGTGTTCGTGAACTAATTCCTTTAAAGTTAGAAACTAAATTCAAGAATTATTCATTTGAACCCTTGTAATGGACAACTTAACGACCAAGGAATGGATAACGTATTTAAGTAATCCACAATCTCTTAGTATAACTTTATTTTAAATTATATCCATGTGTCGCAAGAGGTGAAACTCTAAAAACTCCCTAGAATCTCGGGCAAATGTTCATTCATAAGAAAGCATTCCATCTTCCTTTGTTCAGCAATAGAAAGCTCGAACCTGGCCTCTTTCATACATAACAGCACTGTTTTATCACTAATATTAGTAAATCGGAAAATCCTTAAAATTCATTTTAAGTTAATTCTAAAATCTAACAACTAAATTTTTAATTTTATAAAAATCTATTTGTTTTGGAGAAATATACTGTGCTTCTCATATCGAGGGAAACAAAATCTTAAGATTGTATGGTCAAAAGCAATTTATTAACACCTTTAAAATTACAGGTGCAAGTGCTTCAGAAAAGTTTTTAGGTAAATGAATTTATTACATAAAAAAAATGAAATCTATTTTTCAGAAATGGCTAAAAAAATAACTGAAGTTACTCTTTATATTGAAATGAAAAAATTACCTTTGTATAGAGAATATTTCGGATATTGAAATCCTAATTTATGTTCCATAAAAAAAATTGATATAAGCAGAATTTTGCTTTGTAGGAATTTTCTTGTACAAGAACTCAACTGTAAATATGTACATCAGAATTTATT
>JAPDSC010063794.1:123696-148124 GCA_026290005.1 Latrodectus geometricus | reverse complement strand
TTTGAATTATGTTTTAATATTCATCCTGAATTTGTACAATAGAAATATTAACATATTACATTTTGTACTGTTTTAACCAATTCAAATTTTCTTCGAAGTAATATTTACTTCCTCATCACGTGAACGAATCATGTCTCAAAGTTAAGTCATCATTAATGTCATCAAACATGTCACAGACATTATTTGGTCGAAGTTGCATTTGCTGCCAGGGTACTTCGAATACCGTTCTTCGATTACCAATTTGAAGGTTAATTTGTATAAAAACTAATATGCAGTTTAAAACAGATTTCAAACTGCAATAAAATCCATGCCTGAGATAAGAGTTGAACTTAAAAGCTGTTAAATGTCAGAACGTTAACCATTCAGATAGCAATTCGAAATTTATAAGCTTTAATTCAATCTCTCCTAGATTTGACTAGCATCTCAAAAATAGATTTTTATAGTTGTTCAGAATCCATTTTAAATTGTGCAATCGATTGTAAAACATTTTTACAACAATAGTTAACAAATCAAGCCATTTCAATTCCATGGAAGTTACGGTTGCTATTAAAGTATATAAAAGTCGTTGTTGTTGTCGATAATGACACTTGGCGACACCAAGCCCGCCCGTTACAGAGACTAGGCGAATGAAGTCAGAGAGGGAGCGTCATCTGTTTTTTTAATAGAGCACCCTCATTCGAAGGTTTAAGTACGACTTTTGGCTCATAGATGGCAGCACAACCTGAATCTTCCAATTTAGGGATTGAAACCAGTGAAGACCCAAAGCCTGGCTCCAACCATCCCCAGAGGTATTAATTTGTTATGGGAACATGGAGGACATTGCGACCCAATGGATTTAACGTGTCCCAGTCTCCATTAGAGAACAAGACAAAATAAAAGTAACATACTAATATAACACGGATAACGTAAATTATTATTTAAGAAATATTTCTTGACACGGAATGACTTGTATTAAAGATTATATTCAACTGAATGAAACGCAGAATTTTTACAAGTAAATTTTTATAATAAATAAAATTATTTTTAGCAAAATATATTGGTTATTCATTATCGATTAGTTTTTACTAGTTATGTATTAGATGTGTTATTAGTTATGCGTAGAGATACATACAATTTAAGTAAAAGTCAACAAAAAACCAAATGATTTAGTAGTATGTGATTTATAATAGATTTGGCTTATAAATGATGCTAAAGCTGTAAATAAAATGCTTTCAAATCATGAATCATTTCATTGTATTAAGTTGTGTGCACATTAATAACTAAATTTTTAAGTGAATATACCGTTTGATGATGCACTGTGAATAACCCAATAAATGAAAATTATAAAATCTACACATAAGATTAAAGTGTTTTGAATTCTGAAAGGATTTTTTTCATCGATAGTGGGTCATCGATGAAAAATCTTTGCATGATTTCATCGATACACGGTTAGTATATTTAAGAATGTCATCGGTTTGGCGTAAAATTTACATTAGAAGTAATTTAATCTGAAGCTATATAGTAGCAGATTTCATTACTACTAATATCCTTACCAGGAGCTTAAATCGAACAATAGAAGAAAGGCTTGAGCCATGCCAGTCTCCGAAAGCAATTTTTTCATAATCATGAGGATTCTTTTGGCTCGGATGTAAAAATACAGAGTCAAAAAAAAAATACAAATACAGGGTCGAAAAAATACATAAATTAAAATTACAAAAGGTTAAAAAAAAACAAAATTGAAAAAAGTACTTAAAAGTATGAGGTTAATCATTCCTGGAAAAAAAATTACTAGAATTAATTCCTAGAACAAAAAAAGTCAAGAATTCAAAGACGAAATTAAGCATATAGTGTTGTAAAAAACGAACAAAATACGAAAGTTACTATTTTGCTCATCATGCAGATAAGAAACTAAGGTATACAATGCATATCTTCTTACCTTTAATGAACATGAACGAGTACATTCATCTACCAAAAGTGCATTCAAATACACCCGAAACAAGCCCACCACATATTGACAGTGAAAAAACTAGTGCAAAAGAAATATTTTTGAATTATGAATTTTTCGTCTAAATTTACTGACCTATCAGAATGTGTGCTATGTAAAATTGTTTCGCGTATCAGTTATATGATTTATATATTTTGATTTGTCATCATTACCTTAACAGTTTATAGATTCCGTATTATTCGAATTTTCATATACTGCTGATTCTCCAATAATCGAAACATTAGCGATTGACTTATTGGGTATATAAAAGAAAATTGAATATTTTGAATGTGTTTATTATGTTGTCTACGTATAACGTTCCTTCACCAAAAGAATAAAATGAAATATCCCTCTGAGAGTGGTTGGAGCCAGGTTATGGGTCCTCTCTGATTTCAATCTCTAAATAGGAAGATTCAGATGGTGCCGCCATCTATGTGCCAAAAGTAGTACTTCTACCTTCATATGAGAGTGCTCTATTCAAAAACGGAAGACTGTCTTCTGACTTCATTCGCCTAGTCTATAAAGGGCCGACTTGGCGTTGCCAAGAGCCATTAGTAACAACAACAACATAAGATGAAATATATTTTACGAATAAATTCAATTAAAAAGCAGCAACAAATCTTACACGTAACTTTCTACAAGGAAAAAATCATTATCATTATAGGAAAACATTTTTATCCATCTCCGAAATAAGAACTTTCTAAAAGTTTTCTATCAACTACCAAAAGGGTAAGAAATTAGCCTCGTATTTTATTCTCCAAATCATTCCTTAATTTTATGCAAGAGCTCATTGACTCACAGTTTGATTTTTCGTATTTTTTATTTGTATCACTTTACAAATATATGTGCTATATTTTGATAATGTTTTTCAAAGTGTAAAATATTAATTAACCTAATATTTGGTGAATTAGCAACTTATTAGGTCATTGCAAATGGAGCATGTGAGAAAAAATCAAAGAGAAACAATTTTTCAACAAGAGTCATATTTTTTCCAAGACCAGATTTCATACGTACATCCGCTCTTGAAAAATATATATCCGCACATCCACAATTTTACTCGTAAAATGTCTTACATCATCTTTCATCGGCAAATCTTTCCACGGTTTTTTGAGATAAATAAATTTTTTTTTAATTTTATTCTAATCAACTAATAACAAATGTTTTTCAATAAAGTTGTAGAACTGTAAATTTAAAATTACATATGATTAATGAAATCTGCAAGCTTAGAAAATCTGTAAATTGCTTTTATCATTTTTAGAAGAGTAGACAACTTATGCCTGCTGGAACTAAAGTTCTTTAGATCTTTTAACTCTAAATTAAAAGTAGTTTATACAGCTCTAAAAGTAACTTAGTCCTGAAAAATTAAGACAAAATAGTTTAGAACTTAATTGAAAAGAGAGTCGAGATCTCTTAATAATTTATTAAAAATTAAATTGCATTTTTTTAATTCATGACATTTTAAGGCGTGATGATTAGAACTAGATCTGTAAATACCAAGAAGGACAGAAATCCATTCTAACAACATTCTGTTCTTCAATGATTCAAGATTTGTTTTTAATTCCACTATTTAGTCTTTTTACTACATCTATATACGAAGTAACAAATATTTTTAAATTATAAAATCAATCAGAACTGTTGTCATCATCCATTAATTTTTAAAGAAACAATAATAAAAGAAATTTTCATGAAAAAGTGAAAAAAAAGGAATATTTTGGGAAAGGAAAAGAAGGATAAAAAATGAATTTTATAAAAAAATAGATATTTTTCATTATCTAATGAATAATGTCTAATGATTTAAATAATTTTAAATAATTCTTGATTTCAATTTAATTTAAGTATTTAATTAATTAAATTTTTTAAAGATAATTATGTGTAAATGAATGCAACAATGCAACTATATATTTATATATCATATACTTCAAAATCCTTTTAAAAAAGTTTCATTATATATATATATATATGTGTATATATTTTTATTTATTATTTTGAAATATTAAATAAGCTCTGATATTTTTGAAAATAAAAGCTCATTTATAATTTTTTTAATAGAAAATTTAATTTAAATGAAATATAAAAACGGTTACTTTCTTTGAACGAAAAAGCAACAACAGTATATATTCTAGAAATTTATTTGATATGAAAATAAAACAAAATAGTAAGATATTATTTCCTTAAATTCAAAAAGATTACAACAACGAGTAAAGTAATGGATAAATAATTATTTTGTAAAATATGTCTTTTCTAAAATATTAATTTAATTTTCATTTAGGAAAACAACTAAATTGTACTGCTTTTCAATTTAAGATGAAATATTGTCATTTCAATTTTAACATAAAAATGTTTGCATCCAGTGAAGAAACTTAGAAAACATTATGGATGGTCTTCTTCTGTTTCTTCAATAATTGTATTTGTATTTTGCTTTCAATCAAACCAATTCCGGAAATCGTTACGTAAAGAAGATTAGATTTTCGGAGAAAACCGTAAGAGCTGAAAGAGGACAAAAAAAAAAATAATGGAGGAAGCAGGATTTGTGTCATCAGGAGGCATTTTCTAAGAAAGCAGGAAGAGGAGGAAAATAAAAATCGAAACCGATAACCAGTAAGGTTACAAAATGGCTTCAGTTCCGAATGCCATTAATAATATAATTTAAAATTGTGTAATCCATTTATGACGGTAGCAATAAATTTCCTCATACGATAGTTTTTTTTTTTTTTTTTTTTTTTTTTTTTTAAGGTTGCTAGAAAAGCAGAGAAAGTGAACTTCTCAGAAATCGTTCAATTTAATTTACTTTATTCAAGAGTATATAAATAGAAAATAACAGTGTTTGCAGTTTAAAATTATTAATTTCTTAAATTTAGCAAATATTAGTTTGGGGAAAAAGAAATCCATTATTTTTACGTGAACTTTATATAACTTCTTTTGGATTCATTTTGTAAAATGGTTTAAAACAGCTTTCATGTAGATTTTTAGGTCTTGCGCGTTACGACTGCTGACATGCGGTTAACTTCAATCATTTTTGATATTTTATAGACATTTTCGACGATGCTGTATCCACATGCGAGGTGCATCTCTAACATCAAAAATACCCAAACGGAATCGACGAAACAAAAATTGTACGTAACTGGTTGTTACAGTCTTATATAGGACGATCAACACCTTTCACAATTTTAGCCACCCGGCTATCTTTTTCGCCGCCGTTACAAGAGAAAAACGGAAATGTATCGAATTTTCTGTTTGTTGTCTTCCATTTTTAAAACCTTGTACTCGTAACTGAATTAATCAAACAAAAAACCACAAGAGGATATTTTAGTGTCAAATATCACCTTTCTAACGAGCATAAATCTGAAATTGTTTGATAGATACCTCACAAGATATCGATCACTACAGACGTCTACCGAAAAAATAATGGATTACTTTTTCCCCAAACTAATATATTATTTTTCAAAATTTTTAGTAAATCAGTGCAGATTTCAGCATATGCAGATGATGTGAACATTATCGCAAGATCTGGAATTGCTCTGGGTGAAAATTTTTAGACACTGGAGAAATCAGCTAGAAAAATGAACCTAAGAGTGAATGTGGAAAAAAGAAAAATGTATGTATTGTGGTAGAATGGAAACCATCCCTAAATTTTTTTAAATAGATTCTTTTAAATTTGAATCTATGAAGAATCTTTTAAATTTGAATTTGAATTTTACATATCTAGGATCAGAAATAAACTACCAAAATGACATAAATCCTGAAATTAGGAAAAGAATTATTGCAAACAATCGCTGCTTCTTTGGTTCAAGAGCATTATTGAAATCTTACTTAATAAAAAGAAAGACAAAGATCTTACTGTATAAAGTACTGATCAAGTTGGTTTTGACTTATGTCTCTGAGACTGCGAACCATCTAATTTTCATCTAACGAACCATCTAATCAAAATCGTCATCTTTGGCCTGCGAACCATCTTTGGCTCTGTTCTCGATAATAACAACTGGAGAAAAAGATATAATTTTGAAATATATAATATTTTTAAACTGAGCAGAATGAGATGGGCAGGGCATGTAGTAAAAATGAGCCCAGAACGAACAGCATTAAAAGTTTTTAATGCGACCCCCTCTCACAAAAGACCAAGAGGAAGGCCCAAAAAGAGATGGAAAGACTGTGTGGATAAGGACTTTGCCATCCTAAAAGTAAAGAACTGGAGATCAATTGCTGGGAGAAAGGCAGATTAAGAAAAGCTTCTGAGGAAGACCCAGGCCCACAAAGGGCTGTCGTGCCACTGCTGATCATGATTATTTTTCAAATTGAAATTAGAGATATATGTAAATATTATAACTTCCATATTCAATTTGCTTTTATTACAGTAAAATATGTCATCGATCCAGCAGAAAAATACTATCAGTATTGTGATATTTGCTTCATTCTCTTGTACAACCGTAATTTCTGGCTTTTGTATCACTTGTAGAATAAATAAGGTACTGAAATGCCAAATACAAATACTGAAATGCCATCATGGTGTCAAGAACAATTCATCATTATCATGTTTGAAAAACATAACATACATTTTATATAATGAATTCCATCGTTCAAAATAAAGTTATAAATTGAGCACCATAGGATTTATTAATATGATGAAGAGACATAAAAATATTCTCTTGTTGTAATAAAAATGACTGGATAATAGAATTTCTTATAAATAAGCTGCTTAGATATCAAATATTTATTTTGATAGTAAGTTTATACCAAAAAAACATGATTTTCTTATGCAAAATATTCTTAAACCACAGTCAAAGATTAATCCAAGATAATAGTTGAAAAGAATGCTTAAATGAATATGTTCATTATTAAGACAATTATTAAGACAAGCTAAAATGGAACTTGTCGGAATAAAGTGCTTAATGATAGTGAAGAATAAGGACAATTTTTTTAACAATTTATCTTCATCTGAAATTTTTTTAACTTGGTAAAGTAAGTTTTGGATTGCATAAATTGAAACATTGAAAAAACTATGGAATCAATTTACAATTTTACTTCTAACCATCATTTCTTATTTGTATACTTGCAAGCCTGTGATTTTGTCAAGGTTTCCATGCAAAACTCTATGTTCCAGAAAGAAACTTTTAATGTTAGCTAGAGTATTTAGGAAACCATGACACGCTAAGATGCCAATTTAACTCATTTTCATTGCTGTGAAACTTTCACTAATCAAATATTTGTTGTTGTTGTTGTTGCACATCCCCGAGATTAGTTGAGCTAAATCAAGTAACTGTGTGACCTGAAGAAGTCCAAAAAATAAAAGTGGATTGTCAGTAAGGTACTGTCTGGAGAGGGACCCAGACAAGTAAGAACTTCTCTATAAAACACTCGTTGCAGTCTTCAAATTGCTTAGATCTCCCAGAGAGCTTCATAGATTTAAGGTGTCCACTGAGAAAGCGAGTAAGTGCGGTTTGATCCTGTCTACTACATACAAGAGCCAGAGACTCACCTGAGCGACTGCTCCTGTACCACTGATAAGCTGGTGGGCCGAGCCATATGCTTTTAAATTGGTTCTTAGCTCCTGAAGAAATTTCCAAGTAGATAAGAGGTGCAGCGGGCTCAGTGGCATCACCAATACCGCTTTGGCCAAGAATCAAGTATTTAGAATGTTCTTGTACATAATATAAGAACTATGTTATATTTATACTCCTAGACAAGTTTTGTTTGTTCCTAAATTTATAAATTCTTTCACTTTTTTTCTCTTAATAGTATCAAAAAATAAATTACTTATTCCTCCAAACTCACAGCAGTTTTAATTTTCCATTATTCTTGCTTTAAATCAGCAAGGCAGCTATAATATACTTTTAGAGTTTTTATCGATAACACACAGTATTTTTAATTTTATCATAACTTCATTGAAACAATAATATAAATACAATATTTTTTAGAAAAATATCATTCTAAAATATTGAAAAGCTTAACTATCGTGTGATTAAAATATTGGAAAAAGTACTAGAAGTGAAAAATTGAACTTCTGGTCATATCACAAGAACATCTTAAATTATTTGATATTTACTTATTAAAATAATTTACAATAGAATATACTTATTGTGTAAATGTTTCATTAATTATTATAATGTATCACATACTCCATTTCATAAAAATCTTCAAATTTTAAAAAAAAAAAAAAAAAAAAAAAAAAAAACCTATCCCATCTTGTATATAAACAAACATTTCCAATTCTCTATACGAGCCATCTTATGTTTTCCTAGCTGCTAAGTATGATTTAAGGAAAAATACTACATATATTTTGTAATAGAAATTTGATTAAAAAAATTTTCCATCAATCAACAAAAATTACAATTTTAGCAACAATATTTTACTGGCAAACAAGTATATTTTCATCAAAATACTAAATTCATAAAAAGAATCTAGTCAAACTGTTGATGGTAATAAATAAAATTACAAAACAAATATATCATGCTATTGAGTCAGTAAAAATTTACCACCAAAAAAGAAACCTGTAAAATAATAATCCCATCCTTTTACAAAGCAACTGCCAATAAACCAAAGATACCAATAAAAACTTACTAAATTTAAGAAATAGTAATTAAATGATACTTTGTTACCTTTTCTGCAAATTTTAATGGTTTAATATGATTTTATAAGAAAAGGGAAAGCGAAAAATAGTTTTAAAAATATATCTCAAGTTAATTTCTATTCAAATCTAAACTATAAGCAATTTAGGATTAATACATGATCAACTTTTACTTTTTTCAAACCTAGATAATTTCTCATCCCATTAAATTGATTTTAAGAGTAATGTTATTATTACGAAATTTTATTCTATTTCCAAAGAGAAAAATTGAATATTATATTTTGAAATTGAAGCATGTGCGAATTTAACAATACAATTTACAGCATATTGCCATTGTGGAATTTCTAAATAATGAATAAATGTGTCACGCTGGTATATTTTTCAAGGTAAATTTTCTTTTTCAGTTTCCGTAGACAGCAAAACGTGGAACGAGTCTTGCAATTCTTTCTGATTCGCAGTTGACTAGAATCACCTGTTTTAGTTTTCCATTAAGCAAGGCCAGGCGGATGATGTCACGGGTCAATCCTGTTTGTACGTTGGATCTTGCGATTTTTTATTTCTACTTTCCATGCTTTAATCATCACCTGCTACTAAACAATTCTGGTCTGATTTTTCTTTCGATGATGTGATTAAAACAAAGAAAGAAAAAGAACTCTGTGTTGCGTGTCTAGTAATTCATTCCACAAAATGATTTATAGCTTTCATTCACTTTCGAATTCAATTTTTTTTCGTCATTACTACATTCCGTTTACCTTGAAAAGTTCTTGACTCCAGAACCAGTTCTGCAAGCCAGCCATTGAATTCCAAACTGAGCCGTTAATCGCTTTCTGACTGGATGTATGTGATTAATTGCGATTTGAAGTCTTTTTTAAGGCCACAGGGTCAGGCGTTACACCATCGTGCTTTGTGGGAACTCGTTCTTCCTAGTCTCAGATGATTATGAACGTCGTTATGCAAAAAAAAGAGAACATTTTGCACTGAAGAACATTCTAGCATGTCTGGTTGTCTTATTCGATTGCTAATCCTGTTAAGGTTTCTTAAAAAAAAGAAGAATTCTTATCTAAATCTGATAATGACACCAGTGTAATTGAATACTAAGATAATTTATGGTAAATTTCAGCTTTATAAAAACTTGTTCCATAAATGTTTCAGCAGAAGTATTAGATGTGTATTAGTTTTCATGATAATTTAAGATGTTACGACAAGCACATATTGTTTAATTAATTAATAAAACAACCCATCAAGTTTTTTTATCAAGTGGTCTTGATTAGTGATGAAATCAACTTCGTAGAAATGAATTAATTGTAGACTTTGAAAATGTTCCATTCGAAATAAGAATAGTAGTTTTTTTTAACTCTCAAAAAATGATTAAAATCAAATGTAAAATTAAAAATGCAAAAATGTTTAAATTCATAATATTAGGTTGGGGAAAAAGTAATCCATAATTTTTTCGGTAGACGTCTGTAGTGATCGATATCTCGTGAGGTATCTATCAAACAATTTCAGATTTATGCTCGTTGGAAAGGTGACATTTGACACTAAAATATCCTCTTGCGGTGTTTTGTTTGATTCATTCAGTTACAAGTACAAGGTTTTAAAAATGGAAGACAACAAACAGAAAATTTGATACATTTTCGTTTTTCTCCTGTTACGGCGAAAAAGATAGCCAGGTGGCTAAAATTGTGAAAGGTGTTTATCGTCCTATATAAGACTGTAACAACCAGTTACGTACAATTTTTGTTTCGTCGATTCCGTTCGGGTATTTTTGATGTTAGAGATGCACCTCGCATGTGGATACAGCATCGTCGAAAATGTCTATAAAATATCAAAAATGATCGAAGTTAACCGCATGTCAGCAGTCGTAACGCACAAGACCTAAAAATCTACATGAAAGCTGTTTTAAACCTTTTTACAAAGTGAATGCAAAAGAAGTTACATAAAGTTCACGTAAAAATAATGGATTTCTTTTTCCCCAACCTAATATTTAAAGAATAATGAAAAATATTTTCACCAAACAAAGTGCAGCAATTCAAGGTATTACAGATTATACCAACAGAAGAAAATTATTCTTAAAGAAACCTTGGCATCCAACAGTCTATAGTTTCAGCAACAGAGTAATATAGTGATGCTTAAAAAGGCAGGATCCTACATGTGAATTGATTATTTGATTATATACCATTTACATTTGTTCAAGATAATCTAAATTCGGAAATTGTCGGTGATATTTTCCAACGAAAAGCATGTTAAAGTAGTATAAAATTTGTGTTCTTTGCATTCTAAACAATTTTAAATTTTATATTATATGTGTATAATCAAATAGCTAAAAAGTACTTTATATTAAAGAGAATGCATTGAAGAAATATAGGGTTAAGTTCAGCCCAAGTACTTTTAAGAAACTGCATGAAAATCTGTTCTAGATTGTTCTACAATTCTATCTAGAAATGTTGATCTAGTTTATCAATACGATAGTTTGGCAAAAATAAAGAATGTCATTGATTAGAAAATAATATACTTCAATTAGTTTGAAAGATACTATTCAAAAACAATGTCTTGAAAAGTACTATTCAAAAATGGGATATTTCCTATCAAACATGTTCTTTTCGAAAAATCTAACCATCTGTTGAATTTTTTCTAAGTAAATTGTTCCATACTTATTTCTTGAATTCGATAAAATGAGATTCATTGGATCATTCAAAAGTTACATACAATTATAAAACTTTCACATATTGTCATTCGGATTAGGTAGTTAAAAGATTAGAATCACAAATTATAATATTTTTGTTTAATTTGATCAATTTCAAATCCTCTGTAATATAAAAAAACTCAAAATTTCGAAGAGCAACTCGTAAGTTTTCGAAAACTCTGTATGAAAAATTTGAAACGTTCTAATGCACTATATATACTTGTTTCTCTTAATAAAAATGTTTGAATAAACAAGCTATTACGAATTTCCCATCAATATCGAGATCTAGATATCGGTTTTTAATCAATGTCATTTTTAATAGCTATTTTAATCCAATGCATATTCAATAGGAAATACAAAAAATAAATTTTCTAGACATTTATCAATAATATTGTTTGTTAGAAAACTGTGTTATGAATTTTCAAGTTCTAATTTATATGCTTGTGCATCTATATTTTAAGAACAGAAAAATTGTAAACGGACACTAATATTGAGCTTTGATACAATTCATATCCCTCATTATTTTGCTCTACATTAATTTTTAGCTTATAGTTTTTAAAATATAATTTTATTTATATTATAAATTTATAAAATATTTCAAATTAGTAAGGTACGAATCGCTGATAATATAAGTACACAAATTTCCACCACATTAATTTTGCCTAGTTAATTTTCAAAGCATCCTTGAAGAGTCGCCAAAAGAAAAAATTCTTGCTTAGACAGAAAAAAGGTAAACTTTTAAGAAAAAATTTAAGATAAAGAAACGAAAGAGATAAAAGTTTGATTTTTCTTTGAGCGAACAAGCTAATGAAATCGTCCTTTGTCCAGGCCTAAGACATTTACTTCCAAGGTCCTTGAGTTGCTATTTCCGAACGAGATTTAAAATAAGGATTTCTTCTCGGGTACTATTGTTGAAAATATTACTATAAATAAAACAAATACCGGAAAGACATCAAAATGTTGACTAAGAAAAAGACCTTGACTAACTGTAACAACTCAGTAACTCAGTAGTTGTCGTTGTTCAAACAAGCACTGGCTCCATTTGGTACAGACTTCAATGATTTCCAATGTGAGAACATTAACATCAGCATGTTAAATGTTCATAGTTTTTTTTAATGATATAGACATTCCAATGCACAGATATTACTAGGGTTTTTTAATGAATAAAAAGCTCAAAAATATTCGCCTCATTTGCGTTCGTTTGTAAAACCGTTGAAAATTGTCTATTGGAATTTGAAACAATGATCTACTGTTGAAAAAAGGAAAAATGTTTTGCGGTGAAGACCCTTTCACATTCTAACGATAATTTTTAAATTAATGAGGCATTTTTGATAATTTAAACAAGATTCGTCGGTGCATCTATAAATATCTTCGATAAGTGATTCATTAAATGTAATTATACTTTAAAATCATTTACATCTATTCATTTTATGAGTTATTAATTTTATTATTTGACAACAGTCAAATTTGTAAACACGGCACATTTGTAAAAAATGTTTGTCTTCACTTTGTATAGAATACTGTCATTTTGAAGAGATTTAAATCTATAGTTTTCGATCACCATTTATTTTATGAGTAAATCATTATAATTGATAAATTCACATAAATCTGGAATTCATATAGAGTTTCGAGTATTATATACACACGTTTTTTCTATTTTCATGTAGTATGGGATTTCAATTTAGAGGATAAAAAGTTAGTCATTTTTTAATTTTCTTCCGATTATGTATAAAAAATTTCAAAACGTAGCTTTGAAACTGATTTTCTTAGCCTGTACGTTGTCTTCCTGGTTGTAAAATTCTAAATTGAAGTAAGTATCAAAATACTATGCAAATCTATGAATTTAAAATAAAAAGTAAAACAAGTCACTCAAAAATCTCATTAATTTATATATTCGTACAAAAAGTGTAAATAAAGAATTTTGCTCAGTGAAATTCGATCTTGCAGTACACCAGCTGAAACAAATTTACAAGTTATTATAAATTAGAAGCTATAAAATATAAGCACTTATAGAACAATGCGAGCTAAATGTATTCAATATAAATGTTCCGAAACAATCTAATTGACAATTTTTAGGAACAAGGTAAAAAAGGGATTGCAGGTATAATCAACTATCCTCAGGAATACAACCAGTTGCCATCCTCTCATAGTTAATAATTATCACCTTGAAATTAATGATCATTGCGACCAAACGATTAAAACTTTGCGAAATAATACGGTAAAAATGAGAGATTGATTAATGATTCTTGAACTTGAATGGAGTTTTCAACGAAGGACATATTTCTATGCCTTTAAGGAGAACACGTTACTAGAAAGTTCTTTAATCGACGAATATATTATTGATATTCTAAAGATTGGAAAATATGAAATAAATCGCCAAAACTCACTCCATGAAGATAAGCATTCAAGGTACCAACATTTTTCTGCAGTCGGATTAGGTTTATTTATTTATGATCACTTTTGGCTCAAAAAGATTATTTCAAATAATAACAATCATCTGTACTTGAGATATAAGAGAAAGTTATAGATCTCTAAACAGAGGATCGGAGTTTTTATATTATGTTAGTGAACGTGCTCTATATATTACGCAAGATGCAATTATCAATTACAATAACATACAATTCTCTAATCAAAGTTAATAATGTTATTCATCAAGTTGTTTTTCAATTTGTTGAGTTTTTACCAACTACAGATCTTTATAAGCGTCATAACTCCTGTCAAATAAGCCTATTCACAAGAAGGACCTTACTAATAAATATAATAAGTTCATTTTATAAATGATGTTTCGAATAGTTCAAATTATGAATAGAATAATGCATGTATTCTTAGTTTCTCAGACATAACTGCCATAGAACAGATATTAATCTGAGAAAAAGATATATCCGATAGAAATTTTCTCTCCAAGAACAATCGTAAGTCGTGTAAAAATATGAAACTACACAAATTATGGCTCAGTTGGAAAATTGGAATAGCGCACCCCATATTGCCAACCTGGCTGGCACTCGACAAAAAAAAAAAAAAAAAAAAAAAAAAATTACCAAGTGCTATTTTGTTTGTAATAAATTTTTAATCAAGAGGCACTTCTAAATGCTTATAATATAAATAAAAAATTACATTTACAGTTATAATTATTAATAAAAATTACAATTATTTATTATCACACATATTAAATAAAAATAATTTTTCTTATGATTGCTGTTTTTCAGCCTGTACAGGTTGCCTCACAAGATCGGTTATAAATTTCACATGATGTTATTATTTTAAACTATTATGAACAAATTTTATATATATAGGTCGTATCCTAAACCATGATCAAACACACTTATCAACAGACGTATCAGATTTTCAAAAGTGGGGCCATTTCAAACTGAGTATCATCTAGGGTTAAATGGATCGGTCTTATTACAAGATGGAGTGTTTTACAGATATAAGAATGGAATCGATTAGCCATGAGGTACATGCACAAAATGCTTTTTCCAATCAAATTTTTGCCAAACTAGGTTTTTCTTCAAGTAAGTAAATCTAGATCTTTCCAAGTGATCACCACATCTATCCATATGTACTGCACACATGTTTGCAGTCACGCTATAGAATATCCCCACCAGTTATATAATTCAATTCAATATATAAACCACGCTACTAAAAAATTCAAAGAAATTCTGGTAATGTACATTATTGTAATTGAACAGAACTTTATAACATTTGTTCATCAGAATCTAATTGATCGTAACAGAATTTTAAAAAGTCTTTTTATAGTAATTTTGTATAAAATATTCTCCTTGTTACTTACAGAAGAAAATACAATTATTAAATCTTGATATTACTATATTTAACTTCTTACGTAAAAGAAGCTTATGATTAAGTTAAAGATAAAATCATAATTATAACACACACAATTAACGTATTGCAAACGTATAAATAATCGATTCAGAATTTTAATATAATATAATTAACAACCACGCACATCTGTTGTTGTTGTCGTGTGCCAGCCAGGCTGACAATATGAGGTGCGCTACTCCACTTTTCCAACTGAACCATATTTGGTGTGGAGTCCGACTTCCTCAGTACACACATGCCATAGGTACCCGTTTATAGGGTAGGCAACCATTCACACACAAAGAAAGGACAAAGACAAGAAAGAGAGAGAGAGAAAGCACATCCATGCCCGAGCCAGGATTCGAACCCAGGTCCCAACCATTTGTAGTCAGGTACGCTAACCACTAGACAGGTTGTGCAGCACACACACATATATATATAACATATATATATGTAGTTAACACACACACTGAATTCTTAATAATGCGTGCGCGTATAATTGTTTGAAACTTAATAATTTTAAACTTTGTTTGTGGATACTTTGTAAAAATTATTTTATGGATAAACTACCAAAAATGGGTTTCATCATTTCAACTTCAAAAATAATTATTTCAGAAGTTTATTCGAAAAGTGTTTTCAGGTATTAAAATAACTTTGAAACTTTTATATACCTAAAAAGATAGGAAGATTTTAAGAATTTATTACATTGAAACGAGAAACTTACAACGAATCTCCCCAAAAAAATTTTAGTGTCACAAATATTCTGAGATCATGAGATTTTAGAGATGTTTTATAGTCTATATTTTCATAACTGGAAACATGGAAAAATGTATCTCTAGTGTTATATTAACAACAAAAAGCAAAAACGTGACATATAAAAATTTTAAGTGCACTATATAATCATTAAATTTGCTCAACTTATAATTTAGTTGAATCAATATAATAGCAATTTTGATTTACGATAACAGATATATTGTGTTTTCATCACATTGTTATATTTACATTCTGGTAAAAAATAATTAATCATTTAATTTATTACTGTAGGTGCTTTAATGTTTATGATCGCAAAATTAAGATTTATTATAATTTTTAAGTGGATATTTTTCATCAGCAAAATGTGCAGAGAAATTAATAATTTACACAACAGGGAATATAAAAATTAAAAAACATATATTAATTACACTGTGAATTCGAATACTCAATTTTAAATGAAAATGGTCCTATTAAACAAGATGAAATATATAGTTTCATTTATTTATCATATTCTGATAAAAAAAAAGATATTTATGACAGATATTTGAAAATTATTTGTTACGAGTTATCTAAATGTATTTCATCGAGTATTTTGAAAAAAACAATAGTTTCGAAAAAATCAATATTCGTTTTAATTGTTATTTGCATGTAAGCCCATCATAAACTAAAATAACTGTTATTTTCCATCAATGCCAAACAGAAAGAAAATATTCTAAAAAAATATTGCTTTGAATAACTATCCCTTAACCTTGTGAGAGATTAGAAGATACAACCAGTTAAAAAACAAAAGATTACACGATATTGTTTGAAAGGAACTGCTGAAATTCTTCTTCAGAAAAAAAAAGAGTAGCTTTTTCCGGATCTCCGGATGAAGAAGACATTTTCCTGAATCACTTTTCGGGCTTAGCTGAAAAACGTGGGCAGAGACTAGTGCCCGGGAATCGCACGTGGAGCCTCGGCCAATCGGAAACGACGCAAGCGACAGGATCGATCTTCTGCTGACGTCATACTCACAGATGGTCTTCGCGCCATTCAGCGCTGTTCTTTGACCCGCGCATGTGAATGACGTCAGTATTTCTGGAAATGTCTTTCTTTTTTAGAAGCTGAACTAGAACAAGCGGTTGTAGAAAAAAGAAAAGCATTATTTTAACATGAAAGATGGCAGAGAGATATTATTAACACAGTAATATGAGCCAAGAATAAGTTTGGCTAGTCTCTGGTTTAGGTTTCAGTTTTTAGGGTTTGATTTTATATAGAATCTGTTATTTTATTAAATAATTCTATAATAAAATACATCATAAAAATAAGAATTGACTTGAATGAAGCTTCACTTTTATGGTAAAAATTCCTAGAGAATACCCCTGTTCCATCTTCATTCATATTTTAATACTACTGGCAGATAGAGGCGTCGTTCTTGAAAACTAATAGTGGACTCTTCATGATCCATCAATAAATCATTGTGTTGTTACGGCTTTATGCTCATTAATTATGCCAACAAAACAACCAATTTTTTCTAAAGAATTAGTTTTTTGCACGCAAATATTATTTACTCTTCAGAAAATAGAACATCCAGTCTTGCAACAATAAAACGCTTATTACAGCCTAGAAAAAAATCTTAAAATCATTTAATTTTAGGTATCAGTCAATTCTTATAATCGATTTTGGTGGTATTACACCACGTGATTAAACTAAACATTAAAAATGTTTGTATAGAATAAATAATGTTAAATTTCAGCTAGACATACTTTTAAAGTTCTAGGTGAAATCATCAAATTTATTGAATTTTAAATTTGATAATTTTATTATTTCTATTCTGTAATTTTTAGGTGACGGGGAATACATACGACTATCACTACACTAAATAGTCAGATCCTAGTTAAAATCTACTTTCACAATCTAGGTTCATATTCCATCATATCCATTCATTGTAACCCATTCATTTTTCTATAGATTTAAAGTTCCTATAAATATATTATTCGAATTCAAATCTATTCGTAAATAAAACTTGATTTTAAACATTTATATGCAATTTGAATTTAAATCTGCTTAATTTCTCATTTCAACTCAAATCCATTGCCTTATAAGTTTCAAACTGATATCTAGATCGTTTGATTTTGAATTCTAAAAATGATATTGATTTTTGTTACTTCATATCGCTTAGTGTACTGCATTAACTGAATCTTTGTGTCTTTTTTTAAGCATCCATTGATATTTGCCTTCTAGAAAAACTTTTTCATTAATAGTGGGTCGTATTCACGTATTGGAAAGAAGGAAATCTGGTAAATTTCCTGACAAACATTCTAAATAGCATGTATGCAGATAACAACGCAATTTCCATGTCCAACGATAATTAGAATCGCGAATCTAGAACCTTCTATTGTAAAGATTACAGACTAATAAACCTTGTTAGCTCTTGACCTTTATATGCACTTTTCTTGATTACATTTGGGAACTTCTCAAGGTGTTTTGCAAGATTACGCCCAAACTGTCTCTTTCTGTATCCATGCCAAATAGGTTATGACAATTACAGATTCATTCCCATTAGAGCATCTGCATTGCATGACAATATTTAAAAAGTACAATTCAATATAAATAAAAATATTAATATGAAATTAAATTTAAAATATGTATGTGGTTATTTGGTTAAAAAAATTTTCATTTTCAACAGCACAAATTTCAAGATCATAAAGAATAAATTCCGTGGTAATTTCTAACCGTAATTATATTAAGTAGAAATTTATTATTACACACACACACACACATATATATATATATATATATGTGTGTGTGTGTGTGTGTGTGTGTGTGTTACGTTGTTTTGTTTGGAAAGCTGAAATTTATGAAAATGCTCTTAAGTTTTCTACAGTTTACGTATAAAGCAGTTTTTATTCTCCATCATTTATATTGGTAACTTTCAAGAGTTAATGAGATACATAATCCTATAAATAAACAGCAAATTTTATTTTTGAAAATTATGATTATTAATGTCTTTTCTTAGAAATTAAACAAAATGATATTTCTGTAAATAAAGTTTTTATTGTCTCTTTGTAGAGCTTTTATTTATTATTTTTTTTAAATTCTATTTTTTTTAATCCCAATGTTATAACTTGAGTAATTAATAAAATAGAGGATAAGGAGATTTTAATGAAATTTTATAAACTAAACAATGTTTGAAGTAAATTTATCCAGATATAAAATATAACAGCTATTCATAATCGTAATATTTCATTCCCACTAACAAATATATTCCTTATCATTAACAAATAGCTTTTTAAAAAAAATTGAACTACACATTTATTTTACTTGGAAGCTATTACTGTTCCACAAGCTGTCTTTAATGCACATTTCACGGGCTAATTTACTGTTCTCTATAGAAACTTTCATTTCAAATCACTGACAACACTCTTATTAAAAATTCTTTCATTGCCCTTATGTATTAAAAAATCATTTAATACATTGTATTAAAACATGGTAGCTTTCACCAGTTTTATAGGCTGGTTATGATGTCGTCCTCATATCGGAAGGTTGTTGCTGTTATTGCACAAGCAGGCTTTCCCGTACCTAGCCCTGATTTGACTCTACCAGTTAAATGGAAGCAGCCGGATGCGAATCTTCGTAATTTAGAAGCAGAGGCCAAGTAGAAGACCCTGAATACTTGAACTGACACCTCTAGAGGTATCATTTCACTTGGAGGACATTGCTACAACAGCCTAATTAACATGCCCAGTCGTGATTAGTGAACACAATGGATCTTCAGTTAAGTTGAGATTACTACCTTTCGATACCCTAACCAACCAGGGCCATTGTGGCTTTATCGGAAGATAGTGAGTTCGAATCATGAGTGAAAAGAAGATCCGTCGTATTCACTAAAGGTAGTGGAAGACGATAAATAGGTTATGGTCACGATGTCTTTCAAGTGAAATGATACCTTTGGGTTCACAGATCAAGTATTGGGAGACTTGTAAATCGCTGCTTCTAAATTACGAAGTCTTTCACGTGGCAGCTTTCATCTAGATGGTAGAGCCTAACCATCTAGATGGTAGAGTTTTCCTTTGTTGGCTTCATCAGAAAATTTTTGTGTAGTAAATATCCTAATTAGATAAGAAACAAATTTTAATTTTCGAATATTGGTAAAATTAATGAATAATCTTGTAAATTTTTTACATAGTTTATTACTTGTTCTCCAAATATTATACATTTAAATGCTACTAAAAATATTTTTTGAATTTTTTCAAAAAATTCAAAATTATTTTGTTGATTTCGATCATTGCACGTGTTTCCACTGCATATATATTAAATCAGATCTATTTATATATGAATAAATTTTTACATATGGCAAGCCTAATAAAAAATTTTTATGTTAACTTGGTTTTAAATATTTCTTTAGTATGAATATTTTTTTAAATAAATTTTTAAATAACTATTATAATGATGCACAAATGTATAATCACTCAGATAATGTAAAGTAACGAAGTCTACAAAAAAGCAAGTAAAACTGGAAAAATTGTTGCCAAAAACGCTCAAACAAAGGACAATGGACTTCTGGAAGAGAAAAGAGTCCTTGAAGCGAAAATAATTTATACCCCTCTTTTCTAAAATTTTATCTGTTCTAGGAAAGGCATACAAATGAAATGGTGGAAGAAATCAGAGATTCCCAGAAAAATTTATGCCATGTATTTTAGGAACCGCTCGTCCCATCGTAGATATATTCCTGATACAGCTGGGTGAGTTTATTTCAATTTTTCATCTGCTTTAGCACACAGACACTGAGAAAGCAAAACTAAAAATTGGCGAAGAACAACGAACTACACTCGTTTTGAACTCCCGCCAAATTTAACTGAGCATGAAAAAGGCGCCATGAGACGGTCAGGTCCACTGCAAACCACAAATAGTGCTTTGAAGTTGCTTCTAATCAATCTTACGCGCTCTTGACCCGATGAGCTGGAGGTCAGAATCTTTGGATGGCGAAGAAAGAGATTCATTCAGCCTATTTTGTCGTCAAAAGGATCTGCATAAACAACTCTTTTCGGTTGTTTCTTTATTCTAATTGTAAATAAATGGCTTTTTGTTAGGTTGCGGTAGACAATACCACTAGTTTATGATTTATTTTTTTTAGACAGAATATTTTAGTTGTAATTTCGAGAAGTGATGTTTGAAAACAAACTATAAAAGTTATTTATGCAAACAATTAAATTTGGAACGTTAATGACTTGTAAAACGTGACAGCAGCTACTGCGCAATTCTTGTGAGAAAATAAATAAAAGTAGCTTTATTAAAACAACTGGTTCATCATTATATGCAAAATTTTCGTTAAGTGGTTGTTTTTTAAGTTTAGTAAAACGATACCACTAGCTTATGATTTCTTTTTTTAGATAGAATATAAATTTTAACTGTAATTTAGAGAAATATGTTAATTACTGAAAGTAGAGCTTTTAGAAAATGATAACTTTTATCGTTAAATAATATTAGACTTCCTTATTAAAAATAGATAATGTTGAATTTCCTTTTATGGAGTTAGTGGATTCAAAACTATGCTTCAGAAGAAGCAATTTTGATTTTAAAAGCAAAAAAATATATGCAGTGCCATATCAGAAGAATACGATGTTTATGGTGGTGTTTGTTGAATGTTTCACCAAAAATGACGAATAATAACTTCAGTATGTATGAGAAGGCACATTATGCAAATACCATGAGTTTTTCTAACCGCATTTAAGATCGTTTTTTACAAAGTGCTCTATGCAATCACCGTAAAACTCTCAAATAATAATATTTATGGTTTTGTGGTTTGGGCCATCGGTAGGAATTCGATACCGAGACAGTAAAAAAAAATCAATAATCCCTTGATTCTTGAAAACTTTTGTTGTGGGTTTTTTTTCTTTGTTTCATTTTTTATCTGTCATTTGCTTAATTTTTAGAGCAATGTTTATGTCAAAAATTAGAACTCAAATTTCATTACTGATTATAATGTGCTTTACAAATGTATTGCATTGTGGAAGCATCATCCGATATTTGAAAAACATTTTAGTTTTGGGAAAAAATTCAAAGTTTCTGTAAGAACTCGTGATCTGACGTGTTTAAACTTTACATGTTATTTTTAAATAGTTTTATAAGCACGAAATTACATAGAAAATTGTTCAATAAATGACTCTTATTATCAAAGGATGATCACTGATTATCAGTTTTCTGATTTGCGTTATACTGTTCATTAATTATAAAAGATGATAAATTAAATCCCTGATCATCTTTAATGAATTCGCTTATCATCTTTGAAGATTTTATGAAAATCAAATTCAATAATTTTGATAAATAACTCAAAGGCTTTTTGCAACACTTCAAACGCTTTTGAGCAGAGCCTTTATTGTGAAAACTAAATTTAATTCGTGTTTTTCCTCAATATTCTCCGTTTTAAAAAAATGGGTGCAATGAATATTCTCTCATTAAAAAATGCTTCTTCCGATGGTAAAATTGAATAACTTTCAGATGTTTATACTTTTGAAAAATATAAAGAGCAGGAAATTTCACACTCGGTTTTATTGAAAGTTACAATTTCTAGGTAATTGTGTTCTCTTCAAGAAAGCATTATTCTCCCTTATACAGTATAAATTCTTTTAAGCTAAATTCCCGGAAAAAAAACATGTCCTTTAATAAAAATATATTATTTTGGGTTTAAATAAGCTCCCACTTTAATGTTAAATTTTTAAACTGAGGTAGATTCTGTTTGATGCCATTTAATAATTAAAAATTTTTTCGATTCATATTTAATCATTGGTACTGCATTTTGTGTGAATCTTAATATTCGTTTGAATCGAAATTCCAAAGATTTTTTTATAGATATGACCAACCAAAAAACGTATTTTTCATAATAATAAAAAAAAAAAAAAAAAAAAAGATACAGCCTATTTTTTTATTTTACTTTACAAATAAAATAACAGTAACTAGTTCTCTTTAAAATAGATCAATATAGACGTATTTAAATAATCTGCAATTTTTAACGGTAAATTAATGTGTGAATATACGTTAAAATATATATTTCTAAAATAATGTAAAAAAAACAGTATTTTTAAACTAAACATAGTTTTAAAAATAGTTTTTTTTTAAGTAAAAAGAAAAAATAAGTAAATAAACTGTACAAAGTTAACCTCCAATTTTCTCCTTCAAAACCCATTGGAATTGAATTTCAACTATTAGCCATTTATCTTCATATTACCAAAAACAATTATTCTTTTGTGATGTACAGTACAAATGCAACATATTCTTTTTTTAATACTCGATCATCAAACTCGTACATAAAAAAGATCATATGTCGAGGATATATATATTTCTTATAATGAAGGAGTTATGAAAAATATTTTTCGTATTTTTAGTTTTATACACCATTTTCTATATAGATACCATTCCACGTATTAACATCTTTTTAGATTCAATTGTTGAGTGAATATTACAAATTTTATGAATATATTCAAGGTTTTATATAATCTACAATGATTAAGTAAAAGATTTAAATCTATTAATAATATGATAATTGCAATAGTAAAAACTTGCTTAATAATCCAAATTGTCTCAGCTGAATCATTATCTTTCATACTGAAATCAGCAACCAAAATCCAAATTTCAATGATGCTGGACTAAGCATCTTTGTACCAGTGAATGTATATCAAAAATGTATTTAAATATTATATGCCTTATGTACATTCCAAAAATTTAATAAGCAATAAAACTTGTTTAATAATCTTGGTATATTTTTAAATTTGAAAATGGAATAAGAACAACATCCAAGCTATCGTCAACATTTAGAATGGTTGTAACTAACGTAAGTAAATTATAAATAAAACAGAATTTTTTAATGCAAATTTAATTATACATTCAATGAAAAAAATGATCAGGTCTGATACTAACTCATTTTTCACCCGCCTACGATTTTAAAAGTTTTGAAATTTACAGAAATAAATATTATACAGGTGTAATCTGAAATTGTTTCCAAGTGAGTCAGATTTGATTTTTAAATTCAATTCATCATTTTATTATACATTCTTCAATATTTCTTTTACATAACAATGTAATTAGGCCATTCTCAGCAAAAGTGAATAATATCCACTAACACATTTATAATATGCTTTAATGTTAAAAAGCATGGAAAACTCAGTCTTAAGATAATTATTACTTATCACGTATGGCTATAATAAAAATTCACATCTCCTATTTAACCTTCATTTCAAAAGTATGTGGGTTTGATTTTGTTTTCGGAGATGAATGTTTGGAATAGTTAATAACACAAGCTGCTGCGAATTGCTGTATTTATCAATTCATACGATTCTTATTATGATTTATTCACAAGTTGCTGTTAATTGGTGTCAGACGAAGCTATTCTATTTTAACTATATTAATACTATCTGTTTGGTTTCATTGACAATCTCTTTTTAAAAATTAAAACTATATGAATCAAGAATTAAAATTTATCGCGAACCACTGTGATCATCTATGAGAGAGAAAAGATGGAATCGAATCCACAAACAGTCAAACTGAAGACTAGAATACTAATCTTTCAGTTGCCTCCTCAGTGATTAAAATCAACAAAAGGAACTAGGGAATCATGTATTTGGTTATTATTTTTAGATTATATATATATATATATATATATATATATATATATA
>JAPDSC010063794.1:113093-123596 GCA_026290005.1 Latrodectus geometricus | reverse complement strand
GTGTGTGTGTTTATAAATTCCTCTAAGTCATATTTTTGGATGTTGGCCTTGATATTATATCAAAAATATGAAAAACGTTCTTTTCTTTTAACAGTGAAGTACAGTTTCTTTTAGATCTTTAAAAATAAAACAGCAAACAAAATGGTGAACTGTTTAAGTTCTTTAATGAACTATTTTCTAGAAATAATAATAATATTTATTTTCTTTCTCAATCGTTTTAATTCGACGGTATCTGGATAAAGAGCACCCACAGCTACCAGACTTCCAGAACACTCTATCTTGGGAGGATGCCAGGAAACTTGTAGAGAAACAGCGTGCGTATCTGAAGAGTGTGTAGGCAGGAAAAGAGAACTAAAAGGTCGAGTGTTGACCTACCCCTATCTCCCCCTCTGCTCTACTCCATTTCTTCCTTCTCTCCCCACTCCACCCTTTGCCCATGTGTACCGGGAGCTTTATCGATCCGGCTCTCCTCGGCTGTTATCCTGAACACGTTCAGGTTGCCCAACAAACTTTCCGAAAGGTCAAAGGTAGTCCTTCTGACTATTGATTTCCCTCCCTTTTTTATCTCCCTCAACCACCCCCACCCCTTCTAGTGACTATATGGTGAACGGTGATGAGATTGGGTCACAAGGGGGAAGAAGGATTTGATTATTCACCCCTTGCCATCTTATTAGTTCCCGGATAAAACGGATAAATGGGGAAAAATTGGGAGACGAAATTGGAACGGGAAATTCTTTCTTTGAAATACCCTGTCCAAAACATGTATGATATCATATTTAATTTTGATTAAATAATTTATATAAGCAGTGTTAAAATTAATATTGAAAATTACGTATAAAAAAGACTCATAAGAAAAATGTGTCTTTGGAGCAAAAATTCTGACAAAGTTTTTTCGATTATTTAAAAAGTATTTACTATTATAAGGAATAGAAAAAGTAGAGCTATAATTTCAGAGTACAACTTACATTTATCATTTTTCTATCTGTATACAAACATTTTTGTTTTTATACCAATCGTACATAGTGCGATTGGTATAAAAGCAAAAATGTTTATCAAAATGTAGTGTAAAAAAATAATCAGGATTAAGGATAAAATAAATTATAGAAAAATAGTTAATATAAATTGTAAACACACAATATAATATTTTAGCATTATAATAGCAAATATAAATAGTATGTATATGTTCTAGGAAAAAAACTTGAAATTTTTAGGTGGTGTTACGCTATGCATTTTATGCAACAATAAAAAAAAATAATCAATATTTTGTTATATTGTTCGGAATTCAGTTTTTATTAAATCCTTTCTAATGTTCAAAAACATTTTTTTTTGTTTTTGTTTTACAAATGGCAAATTTGTCAAACAAAAAAATAAAACCATAATTTTACGGGCTCTCCCAAACTTTTTAACAATGTCTCCATATCGAGAAACTGCAATACGTATATTTAAATGTTCAAAAACCATAGGCGAATTAGACTTACACAAATACAGAGTATGCGAAAGCTACCATTCCAATTCTGAAAAGATGGTCTTATGATCTAATCTTAGTCCTGATCAGTCAGATGTCTAAATAGAGTCACCATTATATTTCTTGGGAAATTCGGAATATTCTTTTTTTACCCCCGAATGCTCTTCCTCTTATCCACAGTACGTTGAATAATACTCTTTTTAAGAATTTTCTTGAGAGTCAAGTTAACCAATAATTTAGTTGTATGAAATAAAAGTGGTCGATCAATGTGTTGTATAAAAATTCCTTTCTCAACCAATGTATTAACTTTTTTACTGCCCATATTTCCATATAAGGCTGAAATCCATTGAAAAGAAATTCTGTGTTCCTGTACCTTCAGCAAAGGACTACAGTTCAAGATTCTTTAAGAGCTACTTAGACTATTTAAAAGGACTTGAATCTGACAATATGACTGTCTACAAAGTAATGATTACGAATCAACAGTTCTTAAATAACAACAGCAATGACTTCAATTTTAATATGTAGGGGGGACATTGATAAATAGAAACTGAGAAGCACACTATAGTTACCTACTCCATCACCATTTGCTCTTTCAAACATAGAACCATCAGTGTAAACATGCTTCCCCTCATTTTGATGATAGAAAGCCTCAATACTCTCCACTGGAATAGATCTTAATTATGAATCGTTTATTTCATTTTTAACAACTTTGTGTGTGCATAATATTAATATACTCAAATTCAAGCATCCAAAAGACGAGATGGGTGAGGTAAAATTAGATAATTTAGGCTAAATTCTAGGGAATCAGATTCTCTCTTAGTAGCCTGGACAAATCCCATAAGATTTTAAAACTCTTTAAAATTTTACAATCATACTTCCACCCAAAAGAGTTGTTATGCAAACACATAAGTTTCTGGTATAATATGATAGCTTTACTTGTAATAAAACTATTAACATGCTCTAAATCTTCTAATAACTGCACTGCTAGATAGCAGCCGATCTCATTTCCTTAGTAAGTTTGCTTCAAAAAATATGTTGATTTTTTGCACAGTTTTCGACTCTATTTCCACATTTTGGCTTCAAATATATACATACGCACACAAAAAATTCTTATTTTTTCATAATCAGGCTATGTTACATAGTCACAATCATAGCACATTTATGACAGAATACCTATAGGAACCTTATAACAAAATTAAGACATAGTAGCAATAAGGACAGCAAGGTGAAAAAAACACTTACACTTTGTCTGATTATAAATACATTTTATATTTGAAAACATTTCGATGATCATGAAAATAACTAAAATTTGGTGATAAATTGATGAAATTTGGGAGTTCTCAAAAAATTACTACAGAATGATTTCTGAATGACATAAAATGATAATGAATGGTTAAAATTTTCTGTTGTATTGCAGAAACCAATATAAACTATAAGTAAGCTTAGTATAAAGATTAGTACACACTATGGATATATGTTAGAATTAGAAAACGTTTATTCTATCAGATTAAAACAGACAAGCTTGAGGAATAGAAAAATTTCCTGATATACCAGTCGTAGTAGGATGGCAGTTAAAAGACACTAAGAATATTAAGTCAGCAATGCCAAATGTCAGAATCAAGGTGATAATAGCTCATCAAGAATCACAACAGAACATAATAAACAATCGATTATATGGATATCGATCGTATTACCTGTGTCGTCATTAACAATCATCCAGTGTGTAGTCCACACATAAATATCCAAAAATGATCAACTACAATCAATTGAAAGAGCAGAATTTAAGCTCTGATAATGTCTCTTACCTCTCAATCTTGAACAGGATAAAGCTAGATTAAAGTGGTAGCTGGGTTGATCAAGTTGGAGCTGAGCTGAAGGAGAATAAGTAGTCGTTTATATTTGTGTTCTGACGACAATCCTAGACTTCTCTGGGGAGATCCACGGCCATAAAGAGGTTACTGTTTATCAATGATATCTCCCTTATACCCCGAACACTTTTAAAAATTATTTAGTATACTTACAGCACAAGCGGTACGTAAGAAACATTTTACGATAAATTTTGTTACCAACGAAAAGTATTTTGCGACAACTTGATAAGTACTTTTTAAAAAGATAATGCCTAAATTGAACACTTTGCGCATTGCCATAAATTGGTTTCAAACTTGTCTAACACTTCCTTGGACAGTTAAGTCTCTGATTTTTCTTTCAAGAAGAACATTTATACATTATGTGAAGGTTATTACACCAAGAGATGAACATTATGTGAAAGAATTAGGAATAAGAAAAATTATAAGCTTTGATAATTTAGTTAGACAATCCTAGGAAATTTGATTAAACCTTCCGTAAAATAATAGTTAAAAACATTATTAGACCAAGTTGGACGACAGTTTGCATCTGAGTTATGAGTCAACCAGCATTTTATTAATTTCCACAATTTCTAACGGTTAAACTTTTAAATGAATCATTCTGTTATTCTGAAATTTCATTGAAAAGGTAAGCATAAATTACATGCAATGATATAAGAATATTCTTCACATTTAATAGTTTTATGGCAATTAAACAATTCATTCTTGGTTCTCCGATATTTATTATTATAGATTGTAAATGAAAATTATATTTACGAAATTGCTATAATATTTTAGAAATAAAAAAAAATTATAAGCAATTTTGATTTCGAAAATATTTATCCGCAAGAAGTTTAAGATAATGAAGTAATTATTTATATTAATTTCTAAGCTAATTTTTTAAAATACGGAAGGCAAGATGTCAGTCAGTAAAATTCTGAGGTGATCATTGTGGCACTTGGATATGCAGACGTTCATTATTATATTTTATTAATTAATGTAGTCATTCGCGTGCATCTAATTGATTTTCTCTCACAACATCTGTATTTATAAATTACTGAGACTATACGATACGATAGCGCTTCGCCGCACTCAAACGGTTAATAACCTTCTAAAATAAGTTATAAACAACAAAATTATGATTGATTTGATAGAAGAATTTTACCAGGTGGTAACTCAAGAATTAGTAAATTGTTGAGTTATCAAATGTTTTTCAGCCAAATTGCGTAACAACGCTGAAACTGAAAAAGCTTTATTATGACTAAAAAATAATGTTAATAGTATAAAGAACTAGATTTACAAGAACAGATAGTGAAAAAATAAAATTCATTTAAGAGGTAAAAAAAAAACAAGTTAGAAATCTATTACTCTATTCACTTAGAAATATCTACAGTTTGAAAGTAAAAAAAAAAAAAAAAAGCAAGCGTATATTCAACTAAATTTATGGAGTATAATAAAATAGTTTAAAAAATATTAAAATCCAATATAATAAAATGCAGCTGTTTTGAATGACAATATTAAAAGAATATTACCTTTATAGAAGGTCAATATAGTGTTAGGATCAAAATAGATTTGAAAACTGAATTGAAATATAATTGAAGTATTAAGATCAAAACAGTGCCTCCATGGTATTTTTTACAATCCAAAAAAAAATTATTTCCATTCATACAATATTAATTTATGAAATTAAAAAAACAATTGAATATTTCTTGTCCTGATTTGCACCATAGTGAATTGATATTACAATAACAAAAATTGAAGAAGAAAATATATAGGTATTAATACTGAATTGTCATTAAAATATACAATTCAGTAGATGTGAATTTAAAATCATTACCACTTTTTATAATTTTTGACAAAAATAAATAAACAAGAGAGCAGATGCTTTTGGAAACAAATTAACTGCTTTTAAAAGTGAATTCTGTTTGAAAATTCTAAAACAATTTTCTCGAACGTGCAATAGAACTGATTCGGATGAGCTTTGGTTATTTGTAAAATCAAATTGTCTCATACTATATAGAATGCACCACTGACTACGCACCAATGACTATTTCAAATAGGAAAGTATCTTTCATATTTCTTAAAATTTATACTTTATTGAAGTTTTGATAGCGCTTTGGATGTCTTTTGTCAACAGAGAAATACAACCAACAGCTTTGGGAAGTAATTATCAAATATACACTTAAACTTTCTTTTTATTTCAGTGAAATAGTAATTTTTTGAAAAAAAACATCATTTTTTTCAAATCTTAAGGAGCAATATTTATAATCTTGTAAACTGACGAATGGAACTTTAATAACATCATCAATATCCAAAATTTTGTACAAAACTTTAAAAATTTTTCGTTACAATAAAATAAGGTGCTATACAGTTGTTGGATCTATGATCAGACATAGGATATCATAGAAACTATTGAAATCTCCTTAGAATAATAAAACATTTCTAACAAATTAACATATAACCATTTCTTTATGTGAAAGAAAGTTCAATAAAATTTTATTACTTTATTCTTTAAGCAAAAATTGAAAGTTTTTAAAAAGTTATTGTTTTCTTAACAGCTATGTAAAAAGTAACATACAATTTAAAAGAATACAATATAAATCGTTGGATTCTTTTAATATTGTTGCAATAGCAAAACTACGATTTCTTCTGGATAGCAAAAGAATATTTTTTTATCATTTTAATAATAAGATAATTAGATAAGAAATTGAATTTTAGTTCCATGTAAGATATAGTAAAATTAAAGTTTTTTCTTTTATTTAACTATTTAAAAATGAATTTTTAAAGAAAGGAATTCAGCAATTAATAAAAGTTCATTTAACTATTTATATTGTAAAGCTATCGTAATTAATTTAACAATGTTACAAAACAATGTCTAGACTATTTTTTTATAAAATTTAAAATAGGGTGAGATTGTTTGAATCTTCCGTGGTCCCCTAATTTAAACTTTCAATGGTTCATGATTGATGAAGACGAATAGAAAATGTGAAACAATTTAATTAAATCTGTACACCATTTTATTTAAAAGTATTAAAAAGCAATCTTAATCAAAAAATAGTATTCATTGACTAGTATAGAAAAATCACACCAATATTAATATCATAAAAAAACGAAAAAAATAACCAACAATTTCATTTTTTTAATTATGAAAAAAAACTTAATTTCTTTTAAAAAGGTAATCATTAATAAAATAAATGAAGTTAAAATTTATCAAAAAGGGGATAAGTGACGATGAAATAAATAATAACTGTATTTTTATATAATACTAACAATAATATGAACTGGTAGAGATAGAGGTTATCTTATAATATAATGTTATACTTTTGTTTTGACTAAAAAGACATTGCTTTTGGATAAAATTATAAATAGTAATGGAAAAATTGTTCTGTAAAAATTTTTTTTATAATTCTTTTAGCATGAAATCAGGATTGATGTAAAAAAATTAGTTAACATTTGCCATCGAATGAACATTGTTTTAGTTTTTGTCTGTTATAAGTTTTTAAAACATCCATGGTGATTTGAATTTTACAGACATTGGATAGAATTCACGTTTAGCGAGAGAGGATACCAAGAAAACTAGAATTCCCACCGAAGAATTCGGGAAGCCATAGATCAGAATGGCCACCAATGCAACCTCATTAAATGTATAATATAACTCAGATATTTCATTAAATGTAATGATTTCATTAAAATCTGCAGAATTTGATTATTGTGCTTTCATTATAATTAAATTGCAGTAATTAAACTTTGATTCACTTTAATTATACTTAAAATAATTCAACCTTGCTTTAATTTAATTTGAAACACTAAATATGAAGGTATTTTAGTGTGCTAAACTATGATACGTAATTCTTTTACGTATGTTACTAATGCACTAAAAGAATGTATAAAATTTTAATATAAAAATATCCTTTTGGGGTACTATTTTTTAACATAATCCGTATGCTATAAATTTCAAATCATGTGAATTTAAATTCTGTTTTATTTTAGTTATAAATAAATTCATAGAAATGTGCATATTAAAATAGAACAATTACATTAAAATAGAACATTTTAAATACATGCATTTGGATAAAAATATATTGAAACTATCTATTTGATAAGGAAAAAAGTAATATCGTGAATACCTGCCATTAAGTTAGGGTTCATGACACAATTCGTGGAAGATTCACATTATTTCAAACTTTTTCTAAGTTAAAAAAGATAAAAAAAAAAAGTATTTTTATCTTTGTGAAAAAGAATCAAAATAAAGATATTGGAAAATGGTATTAATGAGCATATAAAAGCATAATCTCACGGTATGAAAAATATTAGTTTGGGGGAAAAAGTTATCCATTATTTTTTCGGTAGACGTCTGTAGTGCTCGCTATCTCGTGAGGTATCTATCAAACAATTTCAAATTTATGCTCATTGGAAAGGTGACATTTGACACAAAAATATCCTCATGCGGTTTTTTGTTTGATTAATTCAGTTATGAGTACAAGGTTTTAAAAATAGAAGACAACAAACAGAAAATTCGATACATTTTAGTTTTTCTTTTATAATGGCGAAAATGCTAACCAGGTGGCTAAAGTTGTGAAAGGTGTTTATCGTCCTATATATGACTGTAACAACCAGTACAGAAAGTATACATACACAAGAATGAGCATTGGAAAGAATGTGCAAGTAAATAATCTTTGAAGTAAAAATTTATTTCCAATGACTCATTTTAATTAATAATAATTTCCTTCGATTCCTATTGATGGAAAATGTCTCTTCCTCCGAATAATTCCACAGAACAATAGTACGAGAGGTAGGATATTAGATACAAAAGAAAAATGCTTTTTGTCCGAAAATTTTCGGTATGACAAATATTTTCCTGTCAGACAGTTTCTCGAGATTTGATGAATGTGTTATTGTTTAACTAACCTTTACTTACATTATTTCAGACCGGCCGACTGGTAACTGTCTGAAAAACGCCCCAATAAGAGAAATTCTATTTGATTGTCTAGTCTTCCTTTTAAATGTATAGGTGGATCTTTTAACTGTTTGTATGTTTGTGCTATGATACCACTAATTTTTACATTGAAAAATATCAAAGTCGATCACTTGACTGATCACTGTATCACTTGTATCATTTATTTATGGCTCTTCTTCATGGGGCATGAAGATCATAACTCTAGAATTCTCCATCCATGAAACTATCCATCCATGATTGGTGACTATGAAAATAAATATCGATCTTTGGGAACTAATTATCTTTAATCTAAATTTAATCTAATTTTTAAATACTATTTTTAAAACATAAACCCATGCTTAGTTTACATCACATATGATACTGGAATTTGAAACTTATGTGCATGATTGATGACAAGGCATTTTTAACAATACTCAAAATTTCTATCATTGATGGTCATGGTTATCTCAATTCTCTCTTAATAATTTTTATATTGTTTTGCTGATTATATTAATTACGTTTTCAGTTTTTTTTTCTTTTTTTTTCTTACAAGTTTATAAAATGATACAAATTTATTCAATGCAAAAAACTGTTGCAGATCACAGAAATATAAAAATTAATCTCAGAATCATTGCATTTAATTTGTATATAAATTTCAACTCTAATCGGATATAAATATGAAGAGGATCTATTAAATTAAAAAAAATTGCATTCATTTTATCATTTTTTTATCATTTTAATTGAGTCAGAAGTCCAATCTTAACTACATCTGATCATGAAACTAACACTTGATTAAATCTAACTAATACTTAATCCATTACAGCGATCTCTATTTACATAGCATTTTTCATAACTAATTTCCTAATTTGTTTTTCATAATTACTTTATAATTTTTTTAGAATCAAGCAAATTTTATGAATGTATATTTTTTAGAAATCATTGTCTTATTTCATATTTTAGATGTGTACTTTTGTAATAAGAGTTCAATAATTTACTTGTAACTTTTTCTAATGAATATTTCCATCACATCATGAAACTAGTTGCAAACAAAATAATTTTATAATTTTTTTCGTTATAGATTATTGAAAAATATAGCCAGTTAACCAGCGTTCCAGATATACAACTAATGACGATTGATCCTAATAGTATTATCAACAAAACCTCAATTCAGACTATCAGGACGATCAATTTTTGCATTTTTATCTAAAACAATAAAAATCTGAAATCGAATGGGAAAAGGTGTATAAAATTGACTATTTTATGCACCTTTACATATTTAAACATAATATGTTCATAAAAAATTTCAATAAAATGTGTGATTTTACTATTACTTTTCTCAATACTTAAGTCAATGACATTATTTTGAAAACAGTCATAAACATAGCCAATTCATTTTCCAATGAGAGTTGGAAATTTTTAAAATGATTACATTTATCCCTTCGAGATCGAACTAAATCTTGTATCTTTGAGTATCAGATTAGCAGTTTTACTATAGATCCATAAAGCTGTTCCATACATTTATGTTCAAGATAACATTACATCTCTGAGTGAGTCTGTAATGACTTTCTTCAAAAGTTGCTGTTTTATTGCGGGTCGCAGACAAATAAGCTGCAATGACATAAAGTATTATTGCGTGCAATAAGACAGATGCCCACTGTTTCAGAGAACTTGTATTCTCTGCATCCGTAACTGGCCTCATCAGTATGGAAGAGGCATCCGAATTCGATAGAGCGCAAAGATATACCCCCATCACACCCAAAATATAACATTGCGCTCTGCAATAACAGATAGTGCCCGATTAACATTCCATCCTCGATTTTTCCACGGACGTCCCACTTGTCTGCTTTGTTCTTCATTTTTCTCTTCATTCTGCTTTTGTTTTTATTTTATTTTCCGCCGAAGAAGATCTCTGCGTCCGTCGTTATCGCCGCAAACAATCCACCGGAATGCACAAGAAAGGACTGCATTGCCTCCGGGGAGGGGGAGAAAAATCTCCTTTTTTTTCCTCTCCTCCCTCCCTTCCCTCCCCCGCTCCGGAACGGCATCGGCGCGTCATCGGGCATCCAGCTCACGTGTCGCCATCGTCTCATTGAGTATTCCGTCCGCGGACCGTTAGACCGACGAAAAGTCCTCAAATCCCGCAATTAGACACTCCGCTCGCGTTCCCTTTCGGGCCCTTTTCAAAAACTCTCCCCCCATTCGAATTCAGCTGCACGTCCCTGGCAAAATAAATAAAAAGAAAGCGAGAAGAGAGGAGG
>JAPDSC010063794.1:92406-103093 GCA_026290005.1 Latrodectus geometricus | reverse complement strand
TTTTTTTAGCATCTGTACTCTATTTTTAAGAAACAATTAATACGTTTGAGCTTTTAAAACTTAGAGAATAATATTTGAAAATATTTCCTTAATTATTACATGATAAAGGAGTAAAATTTAGCGTAAAGCAAGGATTCATATATTATACTAGTAAAGGTATTTGATTGATTCGACATAAAAAATCGCGTAAAAATTAATACTATTTCTATTTCCTGTAAGATTAAAAAATTTAAGAGAATGCAACTTCTAAATCAATTGATTTAATTAGTGGAAGCTATACTAAATATTAGGCATCAATATTTTAAACTTGAATAATTATGGATTTTTTTTAGATATTTAAATGTATTTCGGAAACTTCCTTGCTTATTAATTTGTAATATTATGTGATTATTAATTTATAAATCACATTCTCTAAAAAGTTTCTCAAAGCCATTATAAATTAATCACAGAAATTCATATTCATTATACATGGATATATTTATATCAAACACTGACATAGTCACTATTAAATCAAAACTGAATATGAATTCCAGCTGAATTGAATATAATTCATTGAAACTCTAGCTTGCAATTATTTGTTCCTTATAGTTCTTTCTTAAAGGATTATAATAAATGCTACTAGCGTCAAAAATTATCTGTTTGCTTCGTTATAAAATATTATAGAAACTGAAACCTAAATTTAATAAAGGTAAAAGTAAATTAATTTTATCTGTTTCTTAAATTGAAATAAAGCTCAAAATATATAAATATCGATTTTAAGAACTTATTAACAAAGTTTCATGTAAGCAGCAATGTAAATAGTGGCTTAAAATATTTTCACCACTTTATATTTTGTAACATGTCAATAATTAAAACTAACTTAATTGACTTTCTGGAATGCAAAATAATTACTTAAAAACAATATAAAATTACTGCTTAATATTTTTAATGACTGGATTATATTAGTGGAAAATATTTCCAGGTGTTCATTTCTCTCAACCGAACAATTTAAAAGAAGCCCATAGTACTAAATTTGAACAATGATTAAATCAATAGGTAACAAGTGAGCAGGCATCCTACTTCTATGCATTAAAATCGTGGTAGGCCACAGGACCATACAGAGCGTTTTGAGGTGGACAACCTATTTAAGCAACGTCTTATGCACTGGCTGAGAATCGAACCCGGGCCTTGTTGGAAACTATCCCTAGGATAACATGGCATGATGGGTAATGCAAGGCATCAATGAATCGTTGAGCTGCTAAAGATGTACGGAGGATAACAAAAGATGACCAGTTGTCATAAGATATAGTGCCCCACACCATCACACCAGGGGTAATGGGTGTATGTCTTTGAAAGACAAAGGCTGATTGGGACCACTGGCCTCGTCCTCTCCAGACACGAACACGGTGGTCAGCTGCTTCAAGAGTGAAGCGATATGCATCGCTGAACATTATACTATTCCAGTCTAATGACATGATGATCATCTGCGACACCACTCCAGGCGACTCCGCCGATGTTGTGGGGTCGAATGCAAACGTCTTAAAGATCTCTGTAGGAGTAACCTCACTTCAGACAAGGGCCCTGAAATGGTGAATGGTACCACAGGAAGTATATAAGAGGTTGTAGTGCGTTGAATAGTTGACAATGATACCACTGGGGTGGTTCCTTGGAATGGTAAACAATCACCCCCTCTTACCTCGTATTTGTGCTTCTTGACATTCCAGAACCTAAATTTAGTCGGCAATTTCCTTGTAGCAATCATTGCTGCCAACATCTTTCTCAACAGTATCTGTAAGCTGCTGATGTCGGCCTATTGCACGATATGACCGCGCAGCTTCACACAACCCTACAATGCGAACATGTTAGAAGTCGTTTAGTTGTCTGTATGATCTTCGATATCGTCCAAATGACATCTTTAGTCGCTTCTTTAAGTATTTACAATGGCAGCAACAAAAAAAGATGAATTTTCCACCTCTGTTACTGGTTTTATACTTTACGAATTCCGAACTGGAAATGCACTTTATGATCGCAATTTCTGTTCATTTGCCTTGAAACTTTGATCATTTGCATGTTCAATGAAGATGTTTTTCCATATCAAATTCAAATTTCATCACGATTGCAAAAATCTTTCTTAATTCTTCCTTTTTTTTTCAAAAGAATGTATATAGATGAAATATAAAAAAAAATGACAAACTAAAAGGTGTACAAAATTTCACAGGAAAATTCATTTTTCAGCAATATTTGATGACGAATGTAATAACGTATTTTTATTACTTTTCTAAGCCTAAAATTAATAAAATTGCTTTCATGAGGTAAAAATATTTTTATTGCATAAAATTTATTTCATTATAGCAATCCATACAATTTTGAGATTTATATAATCTACTTTTAATAGTTAAAAACCTTATTGAAGTTACCATACATAGTATCTGTTACTTGCTCTACATTTCTTTTCTTTATTAACTTGAGCTTTGGACACATTTTTTTCTGTAATTTCGCAGATCGCTCATATTATATTTTTTCAATTAAACTTTACAATTTTATGGCATCTAGCTCTTATCAAAAAATTTTGTACAGATTATTTTATATTATTAGGAAAATATAGATAATTATTAAGTACTCAAATATTTTACGAATGCAAATCTAGTTTTGCAGATATTATCAATTTCGTTGTAGAATGGTAACTATTTAAAGTTATCAATTAATTATTCATTTGCAGAAAAGTGTGGATGTTATTGTTGTATAATAACAATAACGTTAACATTTAGCTTATTCTGATTGGGCCGATTTTTAAAAGTTACTTAAATTTACAAAAAAATTGCACTAGATATTAATTACTAGAAATTTCTGCAAAATTATTCACTTGTTTTTAAAAAATAAATTAGCATAATATTTTCAAAATGCATAGTGATTTATGTGATATTTAACAACAATTCATTTTCTTCTGTTTATAACGATAAATAATACACAAAATAAACATAAATTTTTATGACAACAATTTTAGAGGAAAAATATAAGACGACATTCTTAATATCTTATTTTCACAAGTGTTTTCAACATTTTTCACTTAAATGTGCAATACAATCTTCACTATCATATGATCATCAAGCAAAATAATTTTAGCTAAGCTGTAAATGTCATTTAAACATAGTTAACCTAAAAATATCCTCTTTTTTGGGTTAATACTCCGCAAACATATCAGATCTGCCCACACATTTTTCTTCAACTAAAAGCCCACTTATCGATTGCTTCACCTGTACATCGGATTGGCGAGTAAAAATACTCTCGGCGATAAGACGATGTTTCTGGGAAGAAAGAAGCTAAGTTAACCCTACTGGTTCTTGATTGGGCTATCGACTTTTCCATTACTCTTCTGATGTTTCATGAAGTGACGTCACGTCCAGGAGACATCACGCGGTGCTCAAGCGTGACTTCTATGACGTCAGTCAGCATCATTGATCCACGTTTCTTCCGATCTTATCCCTGATTGGTCGTCGGGCGACCACACTACTCCCGTTATACGTCTACTCTCTGTCGGCAGGATGATTAGTCCCAGTCAGCCAAACAAAGTCGCGTAATTCTGACATTTCTGGCTTCAAAATAATATTAGAGGAATATTAGAGAGTAATATGTTAAGAAGCCATTTAATTCACGTGCTTTAATCACTTATTCCCATATTCCCTACATAAAATATTTACTGTGAAAAACAATTAATTAAAATATTTTCCATTATTAATTTCGAATTCTATAATTATGAATGATTTAAATATCATTCGTACCAAAATTTAATCTTATTTAATTAAGAAAAATGAAATTTTCATAAAAATATCTATTTAAATACTTTCAAATCAGAAAAATATGGATATTTTTCTTGGTATCCACTTCGAATAAGAATCAAAATAAAACGTAATAATTTATATACAATTGCATTATAACTTGCACTTTAATATTAAGCGAGAATTTTCCAAATTTAAAAATCCTTCATATAATGGCAACTATATAAAAAGGCAATAACGAAAAAGAAAAACAACATCATATTTATTATATTTTAATATTAATTAAACTTCTTGAATGTTAATTAAGTGGTTAGCTCGGCGTTCTTAACTTTCTCAGTTCAGAAGACCATATTAGTAAGTTTAAATAAAGGAGATCCGGAAAACGTTCAAGCACTCACACAGATAGAAGTGCGTGTAGAGTAAGCTGAAAAGCAACTTCCAAATTTGTTCAATAGTTGAGACTGAACACACTGTCCTATCCACAATCTTATTTCTAGGCCACGATAAGCTTTTCTTTAACTAAGCTTTCCATGGAAATAAATAAGGCAATAACAGATTTATAATATTTCAGGTTATAATTCAATTTTTATAACTGCTTACATTAAATCAATAAACGTAACGCTAAATTTACGAAAAGACAAATTATCCATGATACAGTATTTTATTTTTATCCTTTTATTTTCTAGTTTACTTCAAATGCTAAAATATTCCTTATTCATCATAATTTGATTATGACTCTTAAAATATGTTTTACCGCTAATATTCCTAAGGCTTATCGTAATGTTTAATGACTTGTAATGTTTTTACTATACAACAACATCAAATAAAATACAAGTGCAAAATTGTGTTGATTCTGGTAATAAAAAAAGTCCTATGTACAATTTAACAATATTGTAAAAAATGATGTTATTTTTATTATAATTCATCTTAATTATAAAATATTAAAATTAAAGACCCAAAAAGTAAAAATAATCATTTAACCAAAGTAAAAATATTTTTCAGTATTAGATTTGAGCTCTATAACCCCCTACTGATACCCTTCAGATACACTGAAATTATACCTGAAAACAAAATCTTTGTATAAATACACATAAACCTTCACATTAACAAAATATACATTTAATTTGAATATGAAAAACGTATTCAAATTTGAAGTCATTGTTTTAGTTTTTTTCAAAACAACATATATAAAAGCAAACTTATTTAGCTATGCAAAAAGTATATTTGGATAAAGAAATAAATGTAAACACGTATCTATTGTAAAGAAAAAAATGATTCTCTTTTCTTTATTTTTATTCAAAAAGGATCCTCATTAACTTCAAAAACAATACTAGAAGAATCGTTTTGATAAAAAAAACTAATTATATTACCAATTTTTCTTATTCGTCATATTTGGGTTTCACTTTAATCTCTTATTCATAATTAATCATTCTTCGTCAAGTAATAAAAGAATTTTGTAAACATTATTTAACTACTTTTTAGGATTATCTAATATGAACTTTATCACTTCTTCACATTTTGGAAACTAGCCATTAATTGTTACAAATCTTCCACTTCATATATTTTTGTATTATTTAATAAAAACTGTTGATTCTCTAATGCTAACGCATAAAACTAAATAATATTAACGTTGATAAGGTAAATATTTGTAGCTGTAATAAAATAATAATAAGCGTAATTTTTTTTTAATTATTGAATATTTCTATAAATAAAACGAAATAGTAATAAATTTTGAAAATAATAAGAAACAGTAATTGTTAGGATTAAAATTAATTTTAGGTAAGTAATTTTTAGGTTAAAAATTACTTTAATTACTAAAACATGTACCTAAAACAAGATAATGTTTAGGATGCAATTTTCACGATAAAAATTACTTGTCTCAGTATTCAGAATAACGACTTCGTGGCATAAGGACAGTAAAAAATAATTATGTTGAAGAGAATTTTAAGCAAAGGCTATGCTATCCTAAATTAATCACTAAATAAAAAACATAAACATTTGATTTCAGTGCAGCTACTCGGGCTGGCATTCGAAAGAAATCCACATCTAATTAATTTGTAAATATAAAAGATAAACATGTGCTCGGATTTATGAATATTTTCTTTCTTAATTAATTTTCTAGTGAAAAGCTGATACAAATGTGTTGAGATGAAATATTCAATCAATTTAAATAAATCATAAGCAAACTTTGCTCTTTTTTAATATCAGAGCCACAGTTATGCAACAATAGAAGACGTAATATACTGAATTTTTATTAATAGCTATATCATATTAAAATGTATATCAAAAATTGCTTGAATGTAAATCAACTAATTTTAATTAATTTTACCTTTTGCAATTAAAGTTTTTAACATTCTATGAAATAAACATTTTTGATTTGGGCCCTAATTTACGAGGTCCTTTTTATAGAAATGAAAAATCAAAAAATTCAAAATTAAGTTTAAGCAAATTAATGAATTTAAACTAATAAAATACATAATTTTAATAAATTTATAAGAACATTGTAATTATCATGCAATATTTCTTCAGCATAGTGTGTTGTGTTGTGTGTACAGACATTGTGTAATTAATTTACATCTTTAGAAATGACATTTTCACGGGTATTGAGTATATTCAGATCTCGCAAGCGCAAAAGAGGAAACAAGAAATTTTAAATACCTATTTAAATTGATGAGTAAGGAAAAAGTATAAAAACGACTCAAATCGTCCATAGTGGTTGAAATTGAGAAATTTACTTTACCGAAGAGCGTCATCTTACATTGAGACCACAAAACATTCATGCCAAAATAAATTAACTTTTTTCTAATTATTAATTTTGTGTTTATGATATAATTTCTTTTTTTGTGCTTTTTTTTCTGGACAACAAAAAATAGGCCCGAAAAATTAAGGTTCAGGAAAAATTATTGTTAACTGTAGTAAATCTGGTAAACAGTCATTATTCATGCTCTTTGCTTGAAAATTATCAATAGTTACTTATATTCAAAATCGCATGCATTTACAATTATTTTCATAAAATAGGAAAGAAATTTTCTTATCAACCAATTTTTACCTCATTAATACTTCCAAAATGCTCCTGGACGAATTTAAATTATAAATTTTTATGAAATACTTTAGAATACCTTAAGGAATTATTAAGATAAAATAATGCAATTTAGTTGTACGAAAATATAGTCATACAATTAGATAATAAGCAATCCTTTATGATAAATAATTTTAATTTAGAATTTTAAATCTAAGCTATATTACTAATATATTTTGATTAAGCTGGCTTATGTCTGTAAAAGCGAAAATATTCTAAATTCTGTTTCTGGTCTCCCTAAATAGTTTCTTGTCAGAAAACTGCAAAAAAAAAAAATCTATTACTGATTTAATAAAAGACAAAGTGCACAGATTGTATTACGTTAACAAAATATTAATTCAAACGCTAATTAAAATTTTAACTTCTCGTATGTCACCAAATTTGGAAATATATCACGAATTTGCACTCTCGTGTAGAAAAATATTTCGACAAACATAGCATTGCTAAAACTCTGGCTTGGTCTCGCATGGTACTTCGAAGAGTTCCAATTACAGGAGAACAGTGTAGACACGAGGCAGACCTCGGGAGGGCAAAAGTAGATGGAAAACGTGTTTTCCCGCCTTTTCTGGCAGGAATCCAGGCTGACCTCATCAAGTGTTAATAATATTTATTCCATGGGAAAAGTAACGACCTCAAGAGTGCAGGCAGATTGGATGACATCATCGCCTCTCTGGGCACACAGAGAGAAGGAACACGCGTGCGCCCTTTATTGAGCAATCTCTGGCTGGAGTGCCAGTCTCTTCTTATTCTCATTCCTGTTCTGGAACGTCGCTGGAAAGTTAATTAAGAAGAATTAGATGAATGCTAAATGTTACTGCATGAAGTTAAAAAGTCATGATTCTAATATTATATCATTTTATTACCAGTAATTCGATCTTTATCAACACGAGACATGTTCTCAATGGAAATATTTGCATGCTAAATTATTTGCACCAGTGAAATCATCCCATAAATGTTATCTGGAGATTTGATGGTATCTAATCTATACTAAAGCTAATTCAAAATGCAAAATGGTCAATACCAAATTCGAAGAAGGTTTAAAGAAATATTTCTGAAACGGTATTAGGTATTACAAAACTGCTCCTCACTGCTGGTCTTGTTATAAGGTTTCAATGGGTGTTTCATTTCTATGAATTATGTCGAGAAATGAAAAACTGTCATGAAGTTCAAAGAAGGTTATTACTTACATGAATATGTTACAATGCAGAGAATAGAAGACCTTTCTGCGAAGAACCGTCACAAAAGTTAGCTGTTTCTTTTCCTTGTATTCCTTGAAGAAATAAAAAATCCTTTCACTTTAACTTGATTTCACAGACATTCAAGTGAACTTTTCTTTTCTTTTAGTAACTTTTTGCTAAAGATAGTTTCGGTATCCTATTTTCATTTCTAAGAATAATTAATCGATCAACATGTAAGTAGGCTTTAGAAAACACCTACATTTCCCAGAATTCATTATGTATAGAATGAATATTCGTATATACAAGATACATTACAAAAATGTAAATGAGAAAATTGGTAAAAAGACATATATGACATATAAACATCTTATCATCATCTAAAATTTCCTTGTGAGATTTTCTGTATTTCAAACGTCTAATTACTGAATTCATTAATTCAGCTCACTCAAGTTTCAGCAAAATTAATTTAAATATATTATATATTTTTAATGAGTTTTTCACACACGTACTTAAAGAACCTTGTCTAAAAATAAAGCCATGTCTTCTCTTATCTTAAATTGCCTTTCGCATGCAAATTGCAGCCAAGGGAAATTCAAGTTACACAAGCGGAATTATACTACATAGAAATGATCATCTATAAGCCAAATTCCAGCACCAATATTTGCTCTGTAATAACACGTTACATTTGAAACTTTTTTCAGCAAAGCATAATCTTAATTATGTAATTTTTCATATTTCCCTGTACTCTTGCTGATAGATTTTCCAATTAATGCATTTGTGATTACCAACTCATAACGACATTGATCGTATACAATATTTTAGACTACTTCAAACATCTTAAATTATATATATAAATGTAAATTTGTAATCCAATATATATACATTTAAGTCACGAAAAGTGAAAGTTTGAAGATCAAAAAAAATTTTATTTCTATAATAAAAATGTAATAGAATAATCTTAATTAAATGATCATATAAATATAAAAAATAATAATAATGCTTTCTCTCGAATTTACTCAATTATTATATAATTTCATCATAAATACTTAGGAAAATTTAGTTATTTTTTTCATATCTTTTCTATTCACTAAATATTTAATATGATCTCCTAAGTAGATTTTTTATTTCCAAAGGCAGATTGTAGACAGTCCTAAGTAGATTTTTGTAAGTCATATTTATGTCATCAAAATTTTAAATAAATAATTTTAGCATTTGTTTGTTGTATTGTTATACAAATACTTATCTTATTATGTCAATAATAGAAAAAGTTCTAAATGTCAAGAATGTAATTTTATATAGTTATTTGTTTCATTAATACATAACTGAACTGCTATATTAACAATTAATGTGTACCTAAAATTGCAAGAGAATTATCTCTTGCAAATAGAAATGCCAATAAAATTTGACGCCAATAATATACATTAAATTACATGTACTACAAAATCCAATTCTGGACAAACAAGTAAAATAATACTTGTTCAACAGCTTAGGACTAGTTTTTTAAGGCTTCCATAAATAAATATGAAGTATACATAAAACACTGATAATAGCAAATACAATGCACAAATATGTAATAATTGCAATTTATCTCTGATAAAAGATATTGCATACATATATGGTTTACAATCTTCAATCTTTTGAGACCTTATCAAAAGAATATACGTTTCTGTCTGAAATGAATAAAATACGATATTAGTTTTATATGATTTTTTCTGTTATTATATTTACAAAAGGTACCAATGAGGAGAAAAATGTACCGTTAGGTCCCGTTTAGAAGAAGTACACATGCTTTGGAGGGAGGTAGTTTTCATTAAGTTTTCAAAAATAATTCCAGTTTAAAAGAATTTCGAAAGTTTGAAGTATAATTTTCGTCAATTTTTTAACAAAAGTTCGTTTCAAAGAATTTAAAAGAGCGTAAGTAATCTATGCTACAGTGGTATTTTATTTCTACTACATGCATAATCAATCACTCTTTGGCAGTTAAAAGTGTGATCCTCAAGTCAGAGGAAATCTTATCTTAAAATACATAAAGATGTAAAACCATCATTTATTTTCAAATGTGCAATATAGTGAAAAGCATGGTAGATTACGAGTGCGTTTACATAAAACTAACCTCTAGTCTATCTGAAAAGTAAAAAGTCACTCGAACAATCATCTAATTCATCAAACACATCACAAGTAATCCATCATAGTTTTTCTTATCTCAAAATAAGGAGGATATTAATTAACCTTATACATATATCTACTAAATTCGAGAGCTGCTTATAGAATATTGTTCTATGTGATTTCTTACTGAGAAAATGTAAAAATTCTGTAAAAAAAAATTAATTTTTTGAATTAATTCAAAATGTTCTTAATTACGTCAGTTTCACGTGATTTCCCTTGATTTTTCTATCTATTTTGCTGAAAATAATTACATTTTTACACGGTTCTTATAGATTTCATAAAAGATAAAACATCCTTGAAATTCTAAATAACGTCATAATGTAATTGACGTCAATCGAATACCACGTAACGGAGAGAACATTCGAATGAATAATCATTTTGCAGATCCATCAATTGAACCAAACAATAGAGGAAAAAAATTTTCCAATGTTGACCTTCTACAACACTTAATATTGAATGTCCATTCAGCATATATAAATGTGATATTTAAAAGTATTCTGCGCTAAATA
>JAPDSC010063794.1:39859-90735 GCA_026290005.1 Latrodectus geometricus | reverse complement strand
AGTTTTTTAATTCTTTAATTCCAAAACATATACTGTTAAATTTGTCAGCAATTCGTGTTTATGTTGTTGTCTCTCTCATACAAATATTCAAAACAACATCCATTTAAACAATTCATAATTTCTTAAGAAATTAAGCAATGCGAAGAACTGAAGTTTAATTAATATAATGGTTTGTTTTTAACCTTAAATGTTTTTAATTTCCAATGAAATATGTTATAGTATACCTATTGAAAACATACTTATATTAAAATGGCCTTGTGGAATTAAAAATTTGTTTTATCAAAATTTTAAAGCTTTTTTTTGTTTATAATTTGGATTTAATACGTTGCCATAGTTGGAAGTTGCAATTATGATTGCTTTCCTGAAATCATTTTTGAAATCTATTTTGAAAAAATTTCTATTGTGTTCAAAAATAAATATTTTAATGCTGAAGATAAAATATTCTTAACTTTTCGTAATCTAATTCATGCTGTATTATTCCTGAACTTCCGCACTTTAGCCTGCATATTCAAAACGATTAGATTACATCACTAAAACAGTAAATAAATCATTGTTATCCTCGTTATGAACTAAGTTGGGTAATATATTTCTAAATAGTGAGTGATACGCTGAATTCTGTGCAGTAAATTCATATTTTGTAGTAAATGAACTCCTTCATGAAACTTAAAGCAATTAATAATGCAAAATATAAAGAAATGATTCGAAATGAGATGATTTCAAAACGAAGGTATATGTATGCACTTCATTCTATAAAAATAAAAATTCATAAAAAAATTATTGATTAAAAAATTATTTTTTTATTTAATTTGCTTTTAATTCACTTTTATATTTAAAACAGTTAATTTATTACATTAAGATTTGTTAACTCACTTACTTATCCGTAGCAATGTATGAGGTTTTTATGTTATCGAGTTCAACTGCTGATTTTATGGAGAAAAAGTAAATATTTCTGTGATTTCTAATATTTGTGTTACGAAAGTCCTACATTGTATCAGCTTTATTATATATGTCAAGGTAAAAATGATTACATAGTATATTTATTTTATTCATGAAGAATGAACTGCATAATTTATGCACGAAATTTTAGAAAGGAACTGAAATTATGCAGTATATTGAATTTCTTTACATGCCTGTGAAATTTTCTTCGTATTTCTTTAGCCACGATTTCCGCAAGTTTGCAATCATTGTTGCAGACTTTCTTCGTATTGTGCGTAAAGCTCAACTACAGTAAATAAATAAACTTTAGACTGTGTGCGATTGATTATTACTATATACCAGGGCTGGCCAAACTTTTGGGGTCCGGGGTCTACTCCACATTTAAAAAATCGAAGGCGGTCTACCAATGGCAGAGCTAAATTAACGTACATATTTATTTTAGGTAACAAGAAAAAATGGTAAATTATGTCATTTTTCTAAAAAAAACTTAATATTCATATTTACAAAATAAAAATTTACTGACGAAAATAATCAAAGTATTCATATATCCAAAACTGACCATCCTATTCTCTTCGTTTAGTTGAAATTTGGCACTGTATATCTGCGACAAGTTTGTCATATTGTGGCTGTTACGAGCTTATTGCAATGCATAAACACGAAATTAAAGTTCATCTGTTAAATGCGACCAATGTTTGTTTTTTGTTCATGGTTGAAAAAGCAGATACCTCGATCCAAAGTATGATTTCAAATACAACATCAATTTTTAAATATTCGGAAACGTTTCCTCAAAAACTAATTTCCAAAAATCAGTATCGCTAAATATGTCCTATTTTTTCAGATACTCCATCAATGTTGACATTTTTATTAATTAGAAATATCATAAAATTGAGTATTTCTTTCAACCTAATTAAGTCAGCGAATCTTCTTTTAAATTCTTCAAACAAAACAAGTAAGTATTAAGAGAAATCTTCAAAGTCTTGGTTTGGATTATGGATGCACTCTTCCTCCATGTTTTTGAAGTTTCTCAATTCATGTTTTCTTAATTGAGATACATACCTTTCTATAGTTTTTTTTTTATTTTTTAATCGTGCTCATCATGTCTGTTTTAGGTTTTAAATCGTAAACCTTTAAACATAAATCTTTAAATCGTAAATCTTTGCAAGTTTGTTTTGGGTTTTAAAGCGTAGACTGTAGTAAATTTTTATCTTAAATAATTCATTGATTCTATGTTATAAGTCATAAATTAAATTGTTAATATCTAAGATTATTATCGGGATGGTCGCATGGACTACCTAAAATGTCTTCGTGGTCTACCAGTCGACCGCGATCGACGTCTTGGTCACCTTTGCTATATACAGTATGTTACTCAACTACAGTCAATAAATAAATTGAAAATATATTAATTCCGAGAATGGCCATATTCTAAATATTCAATAAAAATATTTTTTTTTTCATTATAAAATCAGAATATTTAAAGAAAAGGCCATATTTTTAAAATTTTATCAATACATATAGGGGTTGTCTAAAATAAAGCCTAGCTTGGAATAATAATACTAATTGAGAGTATAAGATTAAAATAAATGTTTATGTTTTAGTCTTAAAATTATTTTTTTTGTACTGCATTGTTGTTTGTAGTTTCAAAGGTGTGTGTGAGTGTATTGTACACACTATTGTTTGTCTAATTTCTTTTCAGATAAATGATAGATTTGTTAGTTACAATGCGAGCAGATAGTAGGAGCCCATCTAGTCAATGAACCGGAAACCACAATGGCTTAGTTGTAAGGGATATCAATAAGTATTGACTCTGAGGTCAGATTAGTGACGGCACACAGTGATTATGGCAAAACAACACTTGAGAGACAATATTGAGAGAGGAAAAACCAAAATTACTATGAAATACAACCAGACGTCAAAGAGTATTGTGACCACCAGAAGGAATTGACCGCAAGACAGGAGTCTAAAATGACTGCTGAACTGAATGAACATCTAGAGAATCTAGTAATTACAGTTTTAAGAGAATTACATATGTAAATATTTTCACCAGAGTACAATCCATTGTGACAGATATAAATCGAAAATAGTGAGTACAGTGGTGAATAGACCATAAAACTAAACTGTTGATCAGCAGAAACATTTATTTTCCAATGAATCCAGTTTCTGCCACTTTCTCACCATGGCACTTGTTTACGTATGGCAATCACCTCAGAGGCTTTAATATAGACTGTCTCCTGCCTAGAGTGAGACATGGAGGAAGTGGTAAAATAATGATTTGGGTTCCCATCTTGTGGATTGGAGAATGTCTCCTTAAATGGACAAGTCACTAACACTCATTATGTCACTGCTTTGGCAAACCAACTTGATTCTAAGGCATCGTGGCTGGCCCAATCACCAAACATAATACAACCTCGAGATTGTGTTCTGTTTTGGAAGAAAGAGTTTGACCCCGTTGCACACCTCCTGCGTCTCTCAGAATGTTAGGGCAGTTTGAGCTTGAGGAATGGTACAATATCCCACTTAACGCCTTGCGGAACCAATATTTTTTTAATTTCAAGATTTCATGCAATTTTAATAACAAAAGGTGCTTTGAATCCAAATTGAATGAGTGAAATATAAGACTACTAATGAGTAGTAAATTATTTACTAGACAGTTACAGTTTAATGACGAAAAAAAATAATTGCATAAGTTGCTCAAAGCCATGGCATAAAAGGTCACTTCAAAGTCTATTGAAGAGGAATGGGTTTTAAAAATCAAATACTGAAAATACTTAAAGTGACGATATTTGCCGCAGTGATGATGATTCTTCTTAAGGGATCCATCAGTCTTAATACAGTTATGTAATTAATCAGCAATTTAAGGTGTCTTAAAAGCAGAAATTAAAACGGATTGATATTTAATAAACGTGAAGGTCAAGCAAAGGAGCAACGCTTTTCTGGATGTGCAGTATTAATGTAATAACGTACCTCAATATGAAAATGTGCTTGTGCACCATCATGCTTGAATCACATTTTTAAATGCAATGAGTTCGTTAATATTTGGATGCATATCCGAGGTGTTCTTTAGGAAAACAAAATAATTTGCCTCTATTCATGTAGTCAGGGAAAAGGTTTAGTCTTTAAGATCTTTTGCTTAGACGTCAATATAGATTATATATTTATATTTTCAGTGTGACATCAGTATACGAACTTTCAAGGGCATTATGCATGTTGATCATATCATATCAAAAAAAGATGGCTTTCATCCAAAGAAAAATAATAGAGGAATATTTTGTATGTTGTGTTAGAAGAATCCTCCAACACATGGCATGCAATTGAATGGTATAATTAATTCGTCTAATTATACATTTTATAAGAGAAAGCAGTACATCTTTTCAACGTGCCTAGTCTTTCATATCCTCTGGTGTCTAATATCTATTTGACCAGTTACTCGTAAATTTATCAACGGGAAGTGATAAAAACACCTCATTACATGATCTTTCATGTGCAAGTCAGATCTGTTGATTTGTGTCAAATAACAATACTTAAGTCGATCCCATCTTCTGTAGTCGTTAACCGATTTCCATTAAGATAGTGTATTGTGAATAATACCATCTTGAATATATTCCTAAGAACGTCCGATGCACTTGACATATTGCCGCTCGTTAGTCCGTAAAGCAGACGTATATAATTTTATTCCTAATTCATGTAATCTAACATATTGTGTCCTAATTCTGTTACAATGCTTTCTTATTTAAAAAAAAAATTTGCTTATTGATTATATTTTTTGCCTTTATTATACAAAAACCAAATTTGTAAACCAAGTTATTTCTTCTTGACTGTACAAAATTCTGTTCGCCTTTTTGCTTTCCATTGAAGTAAGGACATTGTATATGTACATATAATACATATACTAAGTTTATTAATTGATAATTTTATAGCTTTTTACTTTGAAAAATGCTTTGTGAGTTTCCATTAAGGCATTTTAATTGCTTCATGGAAACTCACAAGCTTTCACATATTTGCCTTTTAATTGAATCTGATTATCCTCAATAAGATATCTCATGGTACTCATAAATAAAAATAATCTCAATAGATCTTATGATACTCATAAATAAAAGTAAACATTTATTTAAATATAATATGTAATATTTTCAAAAAATCATAGTTCATTCTGTATCTTAATCATCTATTGGATATGGGCTTATCGATCAGAGTAAACAAAAATGATTCATAGAATATTCTCTCACTTAAAAGGTTCGATAACGATATTTTCGATAAGATAGTATTATTATATTTTATTTGATTATCTTTTTTTATTTCTGAAACATCTCTACGTGTTCTTCGCTATTAGTTATCGAGTTTATCTGCCATTGTTTTAAGTTATCATACTCTAGTGCTCAATATACATCCACATCACCACCTCTATTTCGTAATTTCAGTGACGTTGTAAACAAAACATGTTTAATATCACATGATCTAATCAGGTATTAATTTTATTTCGATCCTTTATTAGGCTCAAGAGGAGATATCTCTTCATAAATAGACATATCATAAATAGACAGCAAAAAATATATCGGTTGTTATTGAAATAGTAGATGATAACATGATTGTATTGAAGTGGATGATTTCTTATGATTACGTAAACATTTCATTTATTGGAGTTATTATTTTGTGAAAGGTTGCAGATATGAAATACGTTGCATATGATTATTTAATGAACATTTACACTATTAGAGTTGAGTATGTATTTGAATAACTCTTTTCTCTCCCGAGCTGAATAATGACTTTAGGTTCATTGTTGTTGTTTTAGATGACACTTGGCAACGCCAAGCCCGCCCGTCAGAGACTAGGTGAATGAAATCAGGGAGAGTGTCTTCCGTTTTTGAATAGAGCACCCTCATCCGAAGATGGAAATACGACTTTTGGCTCATAGATGGCAGCACCATCTGAATCTTCCAATTTAGATATTGAAGCCAGTGAAGACTCAAAGCCTAGCTCCTACTACCCCTAGAGGTATTAATTTGTAATGAGAATATATGGAGGACATTGAGAACATGCCCCAGTCACCATTAGTGAACACGACGGATCTTCGGCTAAGCCGGGATACGAACTTTCCACCTTTAGGTAACGAGAACAACGCCCTAACCTACCAGGCCACAGTGGTCTCTTAGGTCCTTTTTAATCTGCTATTACTTTGAATTATGCAATTCAATTATTCTATCTCAGAAAAAAATTCATTAACTTCTAAAAATGATAGGTTATTACTAAAATTAAACGTGCACGTATATCATTCAGGGATAATATCACAATCGCTTAAATTCAGCATGCAGACATTAGAATGGGCTCAATGAAATTATGCTTTTATTACACCACTCCTGATTAGTGATACCAGATAACAAAATGGATATTTTTTACAAACTTGTTCATTATTTCCGATATACGTCACATGTATTTAAAAGAAACAACTTATGTAAAAACATATGTCCTGCTAAATTTTGAAACAGGAACATAAAAAGAAGATTTAGAAATTTTACTGAATTTCGAAATGTGCACAACTTAAAAAGAGGAGAAAAGAATAATTTTTTTTTCTAATGGAGGGCACCCTTGAGAGTAATTAACCAATTTGCCGCAACAAGGACGGAAACTGCTACTCATTTTATTGTTATCCAGTGGCCACCTGTGAACCAAGTCACGGAGGTACGAGTAGCATCGCCCACGCCACCACACCAACACAAACCCGTTTATAGGGCGGGCCACATTCATCCATCATCTGAGGAAAGGACAAGAAACACAGAGAGAGAAAGAGAAAGCACATCCATGCCCGAGCCGGATTCGGACCCAGGTCCTCCCCATCCGTAGTCAGGTACTCTAACCACCAGACAGGGTGGGCGGCGCGGAAAAGAATATATACAAGAATAAATGCATTGAACGAGACATTTCATTAACATTCTTGTCAAATAGATATTTTTTGCTAAATTTTCTAACCATAAATGCATTAAGATGATTATTGGGACTGTAGAAATCCTAAAATCCTAAAATTTTCGAACAATTACTGTGAAATAAGTTTTTATTAATAAGGCAATTCTCAACATAAAAGAATCTTTAATCCATCAAGGAAAAATCCAAACAATTCTCATTGTCAATTTTTTGATAACATTGTATTTATGATGTGTTTGTCAACAAATGACTAAGCTGATTTCTTATCAACTGGTGAAATGTAGTTCAGGTTAGAATATTGTAGTTACTGCCCAATGTTACGAAATCCCAAAACAATATTCAATTTACGAGTGCTCTCAAACTAAGGCTAATTTACACTTTTTAAGTTGTATAAAATGACAGTATATGTACATTACATTAGTAATATATATATTTATATTAAAAATGATAAACATTTTCCCGTAGAAATATCAGTATAGATTCAATCTTTCTTGGTACAAACTTTATTACTTCTAATCTATTCTTTTTTAAAATCTGTTACTGTATGCAAAGGAAAATAAATACCAATATCAAATCATTTTGATAAATACAGTCATTTCTTTTGCCCAAATCGTTTCCCAAAAGAGGAATTACTTTTTGAAATGTGTAGATTCACATCGTCATAAAAATAGTTACAAAATAAGGAAATTTTCCAGAATTTCGCGCCAATAATCCTTAAATTGAAAACGGATAATAGTTGGTTCTATTTGTAAGAAAACAATTGAAGACGCAATCTAAAATCTCCAAAAATCACTGAAGACATCTTCGTTGATATCATCAGATGGCTGAATGGGAATTTTTTGTGAATTTGTAAAATTATTTTCCTTAAATTTCTCATATTCGGTCTTTAGTCACACTTTCAGTGAAAGAGATGATTCCATTCGAGGATTGTCTTCATATTACACAATATAGCAGTTCATTGTCACATATTCTCGCATTCGAAACAAAAGATATTACGAATAGCTTGCATACTTATTGGTTTAACTTATTTAATATTTCATTTCTTTTTTTGGCAGATATTTTTATTTTAAATACTACAGTATAGATCCAAGTTTTTATTCTTTAGATTTAAATCCTTAAATCACTGTAATATACAATTAATTTATCAAAATTACATTATTTTACATTACTTAAATTGAAAAATTATTCTTGCTGAAGAGTAAAGGAATTAGTGGTGTTTCTTTGTAGCCTATTGTTTCTGGAATTATCAGAATAAATTTTGACAATTTCTGATCAGTTAGATTTAACATTCTACAGAAGATTTTAATTATTACACTGGTACTCATTAGTTTTTTTTTTTTATTTTTATTTTTTTTTTATGTGATGCAGCTTTAATATTGTTGCAGGTTTAAACACAGCAATAAATTATAGCAGAACATTGTTGCTCTCATACAATAAATGTCATATTTGATATACAGGTAATTCATAGGCAAAAATCATGAAGATGTCAAAAATGACGCAAAAGTACTAATGCGAACAACACGTACTGCAAAGTCAAGGAAAAAACTTGTAAGCATAAAAAGCATTTCCCTACTTTTACAAGTGAGTATCTATATACAATGCGGAGCTACAATGGTTCAAAAGCTTCACTTTCTTCGGGATAAGATCAGTTAAATTTGCTTTGGACAGTGATTGGGAGGGTGACCACATTCTCCCTTCCTGGGTTTCTGGACTTCCGTAGGTTAGGAACATGTCCATGTAAATTTGTGAGTCTTAAGTCCTACCGTTTGTGTCACATGGATGTGGAGAGGAATTTGCCAGGTCAGGTATGACCTTGTCACCTCACAGTGGTTCAAAATTATGAAGCGTTCGGTGATGGGTGAATATTTTAAACCCCTTAATTTTAAGGTACAGATCGGGTCTCACTTGCACCACTATGCATGTATGTACAATGTGGTTAGAAAAGGATATTTGTTGGTCTTCGTTCAGTGTAAAATGGTTGCCAAGCTAGAAGTGATGAAAATAATGATTATTATCAGCATGAGAAAGTAAAAAACTGTCTTTCACAAGCATGAGAAACTTTATAAATATCAAGCTTAACTGCACATAGAATTAATCGTGCTTGTTAAGAAAAGCAATACCTATAGATAATCAATATAACGTTCGGTATAGATAAGATAAATACTAATCATGGAGAAATATTATTTATTGGTAATCAACGGGGGAAAAGTAACAAGTGGTCCATTTACTTTGGGCACAATACTTCATATAGGTGTTGTCCTAAATTCTGAAATCCATTATTTAATAATCACAATAACAGAAGATTTTAAAAATGGAGTTATGCCTCCATTCTTGATTACCTCAATCGATGAAGAAACTAAAGAAAACACAGTTTTATGTTACTAACATAAAAAGGGAATATTTTATTAAAGTTTTGAAATTTGTAATTTTTCATCATTTTCAAAAATATTTGTTACTGACATTTTTCCATTAGTCATATTCAACATTTTATGTCCTAAAATATAATTTAAAGCTATATATTAATTAGTTTATCAGTATAATATTTTTGTAACCTTTTCAACATAAACAACATTTTTGCTTTCCCGAAGAGCTTTTTTGTAAATAATATGTCTTATTTTTGTGACACGAGATGAATTCCTGAAAATTTCCTTCATTTCGAAGACCTGCATGTAAAAAGTAGAAACTGAACATCCATTTTCCTCCATTCCATAGTTGCTAGAATCAAACCTTTCCTTCCAATTTGCTATCGTTGTATATATATCCTTGCACATAATGCAATATTTTGATTGTAATACTAAAAGTTGGAAATCACGAAATTTACGATCTCTTCCACTAGTGAATATGTAACGCTTCAATAAATATTTTCTGCAAAATATCTGATGTACAAAGGGAGAATAATATTAATCATCTTACATATAAATAATATTATTCAAAGGACTATCAAAAACATTGGTAAGAAAAAAAAGGAACTTTTATTTCATTTCCCTTATTGTATATTCATATGTAAAATAATAGAAATTTGTCTTGCGATATAAAATTATCTAAACTTGACAAATCGAATCATGGTAAATGACATTCAACTACATTTAATATTCTAAACTCAAAATCCAACTATTACAACTTGGCAACGCCACAACTTTTTAAAAAGCATTCTTTTAAAAGATCCTTAGTTAAAAACCTAAGGAAAAAGCAACATTAATTGCTTTATTTGTACCTAGACTAAAACTCTCTCTTTGGTGTATTATTCTATTTAAACATTGGCAAACAATGAAAATGGATTTCCTCTCTAAAAATGTATTCCATGGTCACGCATTATATCTACTTCCATATGAATAAAAAATTCTAGAGCAAAAGATAATCGTATTGAGAAATCAACAGGAAATAACTCCTATTTATCTGCAAATGAATGGATAGCAATACAGGATATTTCGTCAAGCCTAAGAAATACGTTGATAGATATGTCTAAAGTGTTAAGATCAAATCCCCGGATACACTTTCCCAAGGTCTTATTTTACCTTTCCTGTAATATTATAGCCACATTATACTTTGGCGTCGAAAATTATTCCGTTTTTTTCACATTGAATCTCTTCTCTACAAGTTTATCAATCTTCTTCAGGTCAAACGTAAACAATGGACCAGAATCACGCGTTATATTATTTAAAAATTAGAATTTCTTTATTGTAATTGATGCGTCATCGATGTTTTTGTAAAATTGCTTCATACGCTATTTTAATCAGATCCATGACAACTTTCTCAAAAATAGGGATACAACGTCTGCATATTTCCTGCTTACAGTAGGTGCGTTGTTAATGTCTTGTATTTTAATTAGTTGTTTAAAGTCATAGAAACTTTTCATAACAATCACATTCTTTAACACCACTTTAAATAATTATATAATGTTATTTATCAATCAATTTTTAGTTCTTCTTTCCACAAAACAAACTTCCATAGATACGCATTTTTCAGATAAAATACTAACTAATCCTGGTCTGGGACTTTTTTTTCAGAACTATTTGATAGTGTCATTATCATTACTCGTACATAAAGACATATTTGAATCATGCTATTAACAGAAAGGATTGTGGTCTGCCCTTCACTTCTTCAATTTGTAAGCTCGATTCCCTATAAAGAATGAAAATTTCTGGTGAATTGGAATCCACTTTAAATCATGAGTTAAAGCTGAATTAATCCTTGAACGCAGAATATGACTAGAATCAAAATGAATCATGATCTGTGAAAGGGTTATTAATCGACAATGACCAATGCGACTATATAATTTCTCTCTTTTAAATACAAGTATTTAAAAGCAAGATAAATTCTGTCTCCTATTTTGAAGGATATTTTCTACCGAATCATTATTTTGCTTGCTGTCATTATAATTATTGCGCATAATTAAATGCGATAAGGAGGAGTGATTTAAATTAGACAAGTTTTTTTCCTAGAACAGTGATGTGATAAAGTCTTCTCCTTACTGCCAAATTTACTACTAATGCATATACTAAGCTGGTAAATAATTAGTATTGCATTTAAATTTTGTATAATCTTTCACGGCTATTTTGGTAATTTATCAATTTCTGACAGGTAAAATAAAAAATTTCAGGCTGTATATATTTTGTCCACCCTAATAAAAAAAAGTTTAATCTACTTAAAAAATACAGAATTATCTTTTTGTGTTTCACCTAAAATATAACCCATTTAGAAACAAAAATATGTATTTAAATAAAAATTAGCCTTGGCACCCAGATAAATCTAAAGAAAATTAATTAAATAAATTTTAAGAATGCTTGTAATGATTTAATCTTTTTTTTTCTTAGGGCGGGTACTTGGGTGATTAACCTTTCGCCATAACAAGGCCGGAAACTTCTACTTATTAATCGTTACCCGGTGGGCACTCGTGAACCAAGTCACGGAGGCGAGTAGCATTACCTACGTCACATCACCACAAACACGTTCAGAGGGTGGGCCACATTCATCCATCATATCAGAAAAGGACAAGAAACACAGAGAAAGAACATTCCTGCCTAACCGGGATTCGAGCCCAGGTCCTCCCCATCCGCATTCAGTTACGCTAATCACTAGACAGTGTAGGTGGCGTAATGATTTAATCTAATCAATAATATTCAATGTTTCAATTTCATGATTCAACCTAAATCATATGAAAAATAAAATCCATTATTTGTTCAAAAAATTTGTATAAATTAAAGTGTTAGTAAAATTAGTATGTAAATAAAATTGTTTAGCTGTAGAAATTTAAAATAATTTACGATATTTTTCTGTTGCCTACTAAATACGAAAATCTGATAACATAATTTGCAATCTTATATACTTTCCTACTAGAGCTTTCTATATTTGAATACAGTGATAAAGTGAATACACGTGTCTTAGTAAAATTTCATTAATCAATATTTATCTTCTAGAGCTGATAATTTAGCACTATTTTCTCTTACAAATAGATATCAAAATCTATTTACACTAGCGAAACACGAACTTCAGATTTCGCTCGCTTCCCTTTTAACAGAAAGAAAAACCTTGAAAACAAAGCTATTTTGGCATTGTTATCGCGAAAGTGTGTCATTTAATATAATTGTGGTCGATTACTTCATGGAATCCGGACCCAAACTTTACACCTCCTTGAAATTTTCCGGAGATAAAACCAGAAAAAAAAAGCAAATAACAGAGAGACACAGATGATATAAAATATTATCACCAAGGGCTTTTTTGAATGTGACACCAGCTGTTCCGTTTTTTTTAATGCTTATCTGGATTTTGGGATTATAAGTGCTGAGCAAGCTGACTAAGAAAATTTGTTGAATGCCGACACAAGTGCTCTTGCGCAACTTCAGTTATCTCTTTACATGTACTGCGCACCCAGAATATGCGGCTTCTACAACGTTATTTCGCGTCACTAGAAAATAGTTTATCAGATGATTTTGCGAAATTTTTCGGTTGGCGACACTTTTGATGGGCAAACTGTCGCCTGATGGTTTTTGCATATTGGGTATGTCAGCGAAATCCATTGTTATAACGAAATTGATGTTCAATCGAATTCTAGTCACATATGAATGTCGGTAGAATATAGTAGTGAAATGATGAACCTTTGAAATTCATAAGGAAATTATAAATTTTCATAAAATAAGAATTTATAATTTAATTATTGTATAAGTTTGCTTTTGTTTTCGTACTTATATCTAAATCATTAACAAACCTTAAATATTCAGTTAATGCTTAAAATTATTGGTGACTAATTACTTTAACTGTTACACAGTGCTAAATTGAAATGATTTTAAGATTGAATTTGAAAAGGTCCCATTCTGTAAAAGCCTTATAATGTATTTCAGCGAATTATTTCAGTCATTTCGAAAATCTTTCATAATATTACTAATAAATTCCCTTTACTGTCCTTATTTTCATAATTTTATGATTGAAATTCTTTTATTATAAAAAATTTTATGCTTTTTCCAAAAAATTTCAAAGTTTCGAAACTTTCTCAGTCTGAATGTATTTCTAAAAAATACAAATTCAGGTTCTTTAGAAAAATGATTTCATTCAAAATCTTTACAAGTTAATATTAAAATTCAAAGAAAACTATCTTTCAGAAAAAATACTAAATTATTATAAAAAACATTTGAATCGTCCTTGCCGATTTAAACCAAACATAAAGTGGATGTTATGATTTGTTTATTGCTTGGATAAACAATCAAATATTAATATTTAATGTGCTTTACATGCTACATGAAATAAATTTATCTTTACTTCATGATTAATAAGTATATATTTTTTAATAGCGGTTTCAAGAGAGACCAATCTCCAATAATATATAAAATAAACAATCCCACTAAGATGTTGGCCAAACTTTTCTTTCCAACTGCCCACTGAAGAGCTAATCTCACTGACAAACATACTTATTTTTCATTGGTGAACAAAATTGTATATTCAACATTATTGGTGAAAACGATTATTTGCTTAACTCCCAAACCAATTATAAATAAAATAAAGTGACGTGCACATGATCTCAACTGTAACGAAAGAAACAACCACTTTATGGTTAATAAAAAACAACCTTAACAAGTGAGAATATACACGTATGATATCCTTTCGGTCAAAAATTTACTGTCAAAGATTTATACAATAATCTAAGTTTAAGAATAAATTGGTTAAAGTAATTTTTATAAAGGATTCTCAGTGCTATTTTAAAGAACTTTTCATGACAAAATATCAAGATTCTGTTATGCTCTTCTTACTTCAAATTACAGGATATTAAACTTCATTAATTTGTGCAGAATCAAATTATATTATTTTATACATAATGCAAAAATAAATTAAAAAAATGTAGTATGTATCAATTGTAAAACGTCATTATTATTTAATTGGAAAATATTAATTAAAGCTATAGTATTTTTAAATTTTATCCTTAACCAAAACACTTATTAACATGAATAATTTGCTTTTTGTATAAATGTAAGTGGTTATAAATGCAAAAAAGTAGTACTTTATTGCAGGTATTGAACCCGCTACCTTCCGAAACGAAAGCATCGTCTTTCCCTATTAGTTTACCGAAGCCAAAAATGTTGCAGCAATGAATATTTTCAGAACATTTCTAACTTTATAAAAAAAAATGAAAAATGACTCCTTTCCAATATCTTACACCACACTGAAAGTAGATTTGCTTCCAAGAAACGTTCACATTCTGAAACTCTCTTACACGACAGCGTTAGACTAGACCAGGTATCGAACCAGTAGCCATAGGAAACGAAAGTGATACCTTTTCCCATCAGCTTATAATAGCTTTAAATGTGTGTATTTTGCAGCAATGTTTTTTGTTTAAAATATAGAGAAAGGCCATGACTTTCCAATTTTATTAAAGAAGCGTTTCACAAGAATTTTCTTCCTTCTTAGAAAATGAATTCATTTATTAATGGTTATCTGTAAAGTTTAATCTAAATTTTCCGGTTTCTATCAGTTTTAATCTTGTTACAAAATATTTAAAGCTGCTATTTTCAAAATATTCCTTTCCTTTGTTTTCTAAACTTGTAATTTAAGAGGTGATTCTATCCTTGATAATCATTGTTTATTTTTCTCCGGAAAGAATTTTCCATGGAAAACTGTTTTTCAAGATTATTATGTATGCATTTTAAAATTCTTGTTAATCTCGAGCCAAGCTTAGTTTGCCTTGGTGTTTCCTGAGATAGATAACATGTGTTTCTAATAAATTGGCTGCGCACTTCCTCGTCAGCTTATTATTTTTCCTTCTTATCCCACTCTGTGAATAAATGTCTGCAACTTAGGACTTTCTCCTTCGGTCCATAAATTAATCTCTACCCCTTGATAAGAACTCCACCCCCAAAATTAAGAAATTGCGGCCAAAGCAAATAAGACATCACCATTTTTCTGCTCTTAAATAAATTCTAGAAAACTTCAGAGGGAAAATTTTTAAATGTCTGCTCTTTAATTAGATGATTGGGTAAAAAATGTTTTTTTTTCCAATGGCGGGTACTTGGGTGTATCAATCCTTCACCACAGCAAGGCCGGAAACTGCTACTCATTTATTGTTACCCAGTGGGCACCTGTGAACCCAGTCACGGAGGTGAGTAGCATTATCCACGTCACATTACCATAAACCCGCTTATATGACGGGCCATATTCATACATCATCTCAGGAAAGGACAAGAATTACAGAGAAAATAAATCTATGCCCGAGCCGGGATTCGAACACAAGTCCTTCCTATCCGTAGATAGGTATGCTAACCTGTATGGACAGAGTAGGTGGCTAAGTGAAAAGTGTTACATATCTCACAATATATATTTTATATTTAAAATAAGTATAGATACAGTATTCTTAAAAATCATTTATTGAGAGTAGAAAGTGTGGCTAAAATTATCGCATATTATAATGAAAAAGTTTATCAAATGCATACAATACTTGCGATATTATGTAAATAGGCTTATCAACTTTATGATATCTACGTGGAAAAATATTCCCAAAAAACACATTCTTTTCAATAATCTAAATGCAGTTGTTATGCTTTTTGACAAGTAGTACATTGTTTTCTCTAAAGATATAATAAAGATTACTTTTTGGTAAATTCAACACAGTTAACCAAGCTGGCTACAACTTCTTGAATTATGAATTAACTGTATAGCTGATCTTCAGTTTAATAATTTGTAGGTTCAATTCTTCATAGGAAGCTGATGTTTTTTTGTGGTTCGGAATCTCATTTTAGGTTCCTGAAAATTTGGCTATTGTATGTAAAAAAAACAAACTACAACACTAAGTTTTTTCGGTGTTTACAAAATATTGCTTTATCTGAATTACCCATTTGGCTTTGAATTTTATACGCTACAGACTTCCTGTTTAGAGGAATACTGTTCTAAGAGATTTTGTTTTCTAGGATATTGTCTTTCCAGTAAAAAAAAATTCTTAAATTCAAAACAGTTGAAATTATTCACATCTAGAAGTTAGTTGAAATTTCATTCACATCTAGTGGACAGTCCTTCCACAGGATATATAATACCTGGTAAGCTGAATGCAGTCTTAAAATTTTTTGAAAGCCTCTAATAGTGCTTTCCAATGAAGATAACCTTGATATGCTAAATATAGCTGTAAAGTGTTTTAACATCTCCAGGGTGATGTCTTCCGGTATAATACGTAACCAGCTAATCTCAGTTCCTAGAAACTCCTTTTGGTACTTACAAAGTATATTCTTTCAAGGGGATTTTACATAATACCCATTTAATTTTACTAAAATCAGTTAATTGAACTAACAGGCTTCCAAATTATATTGCTGTAATTATCTTAAAACAATCATTGTAATCCAGTAAAAAGAGTTTACTTGGAATTAACTGTATTTTTAGATGTAAACACCACTAGCAAATTATTTATTGTTCATCTTATAATGTATAAGAGTATAAAGTTAGACGATTTACGTTAATAACACTGGAGTATAATTTCAAGAGATACTAATAAGTTGTTGGAAATTCTTTAAATATTCTTCTTACTCAATTAGTTCTATTAAATAGTAAACAATTATAAGATACAATGCAGTAAAATTAATCTTAAAAGAAGGCTGTAAACTAATATTTAAATTTGCGCGAGTCTTTAATATTAAAATGAAAAGTTGCTTAAATCTGCTTACAAGCAATTTTTTCTCTATGTAAGGTAGTATCCACATTAAGTAGAAACTTTAGATTTCTACAATATGTGTCTGTCTATGTACAACCAAAACCTTTAAACAGAATTAATAGCCCCATATTAATCCGTAATGAGGGTTTATATAACCGTATTTTAATCCATCTTAATCCAAAATTATATTATATAACCCCAAATGAAAATAACTCAGGCCGACGCCTGAGTTGTTATCTTTCTTTACAAACATCTACACAACATTAAAGAAAGAGCATTTGATCGTAGTAAAGTGTATCTCCGCCCTTTAATAACAAATGTCTTTGAGTTTGTAATTTTTTGAGTATTATATTCCTATCACACACTCGAACATCGGAAAGTTTTATTTTTCCTGGACAGAATAAGAATTTAAAGAAAAAATAAAATTGTGAAAATTAAAATTGTCCCATTTCAATAGTTTAAGATAAATTAATTATTACTAATTCAAAATATATATAAAAAAGTAATTAAAATAATGTGTTTAATTTATAATTCACTTTTTGCTTTCAGAACGATATTTGTACCTTAAAACTAAAAACAGAATGCTTGAAAATCCAATATCGTATTAGTCCAATAATTTTTTAATCTATGAAACTATTTAATTAACACGTGTAAGATACAGCAAAGTCATCTTCGCATATGTTATTTTAAATGATATAAATACTGAACAATTCTTCACTGTGTAAATTGTAGAAGGAATACTATAAATTTAATGAAAAGCAACAGAAATGCGAGGAAATCTCGCAAACGTCTGCTTCAATATTTCAATCAGGACATAAAAATAAAAACGTTTAACATTTAAAAACATGTTTATAAATATTGGAATTTATAAGTTTTGCAATACAACTTCCTAATTAAGATAGTAGAATCTTTTAAGTTTCACCGTAGTCCATAGGTAAGACTTCTTTATTGAGAGAAATATTTCACTTTTTCGATTGCAGTTACAGTTAAACAACAGAAGATGGAGGGATGCTATGTTTCTGCATGTATATCCGTCGTGGTTGTTGCTTGAGAGTTTTCTAAGTCCCCCTCCCCTTGCGACGTAAATATAAGACTCCCAATTAATTAAATAGTCCTCGGCAAAAAGTTTAGCAAAAAAATCCTTTACAGCAGTTTTCCATTATTAAACTATGCACAAGAATGCTTAAGACAAAAATTAATAATGAATCACATTTTTATTCCTTTATAAAATCGCATGGAATGTTTTTGGTGGATGATGACAGTTCTATAATAAAATTTCATGGCATTAGTATAACAAAACATTAGTCTGAAAAAATAATGTAATAGCTCAAAAAGATGACGACAAAAATATATATATAAAGTGTATACAAAAAATATTTATATTAATTATACCTTTTAACACTACTTACGAGAAAATAATTTTTATTACGAAAGTATAAAGATAAACATTGACGGAAGAATGATTGTAGTAAAAATTTATTATTAAAGAGTGGTTATTTTAATAGAACACTTGAAGTGTTTAGTTATAAATAAGTTTAAAAATACAATTGCGTCACAGCATCATATCTAATTCAAATCACAAACTATTCATTTCTCAAGCTGTAAATTAAAAAAACACAATTTCTCCCGATTGCGATTTCGTACGTGTACAAGGCTTCTCCAAACACTTGAATGCTCTCTATCTTCGAAAAATAAAAGACGTCATCAATGAGCATCATTATGACCTTCGTTAACAAAGAACAAAAGAAAAAGTAAATTCCTAATCGAGAGTTGGGCAAGTCCGAAATTGCCAACACCAACTCCACATCCAACACGACTCAACTCTTCTCGAAAATGAAATGAAATGGGCTGCTCACTTTTCCAAGCGCGTCGTCACCCAACACAGCATTCCTGGAAAGTCGACTGCCGCTCTTTTTCATTTGAAGTCGGTCGCCTAGCAACCGTCCTCTCAAGGTCACTGTTACGTTTCCGACAAAGACTCACGACTCGTATCCATTTAAGGATGCGGTGACCTCACGCAGATGAGGATGCTCGCGGATGTTATGTGTTGGTGCGTGTCTCGGAATGTTGGCACTGTGACCAACTTCGCGGCTTCGAACCACTACCGTATTGAAATGAAACATATGTTCTACAGTTTCTTTCCCCCCCCCCACTCCACTCCGTTTCGCCGAGGTTAAAAGAGTGATAATTCACTGAGTTTGTTAGTTGCGTTTGCTTTTTTTCGCCTTTTTGATGGTATTTTTTTTCCAAGGCCTCTACCACGCGGAATTTTCATTTTTTTCCCCCTCTATTCTTTCTGTTGAAGCCTGAAGTGTTTTTGTCTTCAATTGGAACACGTGCCTTCAAACCAATGATCTTTTTCAAGGCAAGAAGAAGGCTTTTACTTCGATGAATTTTTACTGAATTCTCGTGTAACTAAAATAAAATATTTTTCGTTGTTGTCCGTTTCGTTGTCAAATTATGCTTTTTTTAGCTTTCCAATTGGACGGTGCAATGTATCATTAAATTGTATGCTAAAATATCATTCTGGAGTAAAAAGTTAATTAAATTTTTAATAAACATAACAAAACAGCACACAGTTTAAAAATTCTAAATTATAGTTCTTGTACTTGACATCATTAATAATATTGTCACTTAAGGTTTTTTTTTTTTTTTTTTTTTTTTTAACGCTATGGTTACTTGTTATCCACGAAAACTAATTCGAAACGGATATATAAATTCTGATATAAATATTCACAATACGGGAATCGAAGCTACAAACTTGTAAAGCGTTAAACGTGTAGCTACCAGTTTTGTGTTCATTTAAGAATTTGCATTTTTAGGTCATTATTTTTACCACAGATAATACGAAAATATTAAATTTTTGCTGGTAAATAAACTTTTTTTTATTTTTTCTTTATATCGGTATTTTTTACAAAAAATAAATTGCACTTAAATTTTACATTTTAAGTGCAATTTCTTGTATATAAAAAATACCGATATAGAAAAAAAATATATTAATAAAGGAAATAAATTACAATAACAATCATTTTCTTATCTACCATCATTTTATTTTACAAATCACAGTCCAAGTTATTAAATACTAAACCTTGTTATTAAATACGTGTACCTTTAATAATTTATGTTAAATAGTCATTTTTTTACAACAAATGGTGCAAAATTTTGAACTCTTAAATTGAATCCTACGAATAAATAACGTCAATTTTATGCTAAACATTTTTTTAAACAAATCAAGTGAAAATTTCAAAATCTTAAAGTGTTGCTTTTAACCACGTATGGTACCATATTTAGTTGTTTTATGTCTGAGAATCATTTTTACAATAGATTTTAAAAAGTATTAAAATCCTATATTAAGTGCAAAAAAAAATATTGCGAGTAATGTATCCCTACCCAATTATTATTTATTTATTTTTATTTTGTTTAATAACATTTTCAACAGCAAAATGCTCAAAAAAATTTTTAAATTATAAATTTGTGCTCGTATTATATATCACTATGGTTTTTTTTACGTTTGATCATTCTTCGTTTTTCACCTAAACTTTGAAAATAGGTGCTCAATTATAAGCTGGTGCTATATAATTTCATATATTTGTGTGGAATTCAAAATATTTCAAACTCTTTCTTGTTTGTTTAGTGCAGAGTTTTTAGATTATCGTGAACTATTAGACAATAGTTTTCATTTGTACGCTATTTATATTTATATAGCTATTTCAATTTAATTTTTTTTTATTCCGAGCCAAAAAAAAAATTGAGGAAAAAGCAAAATTTGAATCATATGTTGTTTTTAAAACATCTCATGCTTTTTTTTTCCAATTTTTCTAAATGTTTTGTCAAAACTTGTTATATTGGATAAATTGAATCCAAAATATTACTTAAGATTCTGATAGTCATTCTCAAAATACTTTGTTTATATTACATACCTTACCATTGTTATAAATTTAGTATTTTTATGCCCAAAATATTATATTCAACTTGTCAAATAAATTTAAGAAATATTTTAGTATAATTAATGTAAAGACGTAAAACATAAAATAAGCGTGGTGGGACTCCCCTGATTTAAATACCATAGAACATGTGTGGGATGCTTTGGGAAGACGCATTGCGGCAGGATTGCAACCCCCGGGGAACATACAGCAACTGAAACAGATGCTGATTGAGGAATGGGCACATTAACCGCAAGAACTGCTGGATTATCTGGTGCTGATTATGGCGAGACGTTGCGAAACAACCATTGCAGTACGAGGAGGGCATATCCCATACTAAGGAACATCTGTTTGTTATTGTTCCTCTTGGACAGATGATCTTGTGCAAGGATACTGTGAGTTCAATAAAGCCTATACTGTTTGCATTATATTCATTTTTGTGCAACTATGCTTTCGTCATCTTTTAGGTACAAAATGATGTGTCTCCTGCCTGAATTTCATGTCCCTCAGATGATTTATCACGGAGTTATAGCAGAAAAACCACCTGTTGCTTAAGTTTTGCACACCAGTGTATATACCTAATACTTTATAACATTTCCTCATTTGTTGTTGTTGTCGTATGCCAGCCAGGCTGGCAATATGGGGTGCGCTGCTCCACTTTTCCAACTGAACCATATTTAGTGTGGAGTCCGACTTCCTCAGTACACACATGCCATAGGTTCCCGTTTATATTAACCATTCACACACAAAGAAAGGACTAAGACAAGAAAGAGAGAGAGATAGTACATCCATACCCGAGCCAGGATTCGAACCCAGGTCCGACCCATCTGCAGTTAGGTACGCTAACCACATTTCCTTATTTAAATTCATTATTTGAAATCAAAATGAGCAATTATTTAATGTTCCTTTTATTCTAAAATTATTCTTTCTTTATTTCTAAAATTATTTTTTAACTTTGGTACCAAAATGCTTAAATACGTATTTTATATGAAAATGTTTAATTAAATACTGCTTCTTTTACCTGTTTTTATTTATATTAACACATTTGTCTCAATACCGACTAAATAAAAAATTAATCTCCCTTTTTTGTCTTCATTTATGTCCTTTTTCGATTGAAATGAATCAACAATTCTGAAGTATACTCCATATAAAAATAACAAATTTCTTTTAAGTTATTACAATAAATCTATTATAAAACACAATAATTTTAAATATTTTATTTATGCATTATTTAGTAAACAATGATATGAACCTGTTCTTAATATTTAATACTATTGTTAGCGCCTTTTTGATCATCGCTAATCTCATGATTCCAAAGCGAAAAAGAAAAGGGAACAGGTTTAAAATTGATTTCCGAACTGAACTTATTGAAAGAAAATAAATCATCAATCAACATACATATGTTGAATAACAAAGATAATTTCTATAAACACGTTTAACAAATCTTATGCATAATTACTGCCGTTCAACCGATCTTTATTTGTAGAAAAACAATACTTCAAAACCGTTAAAGTCCTTTTATCTTTATTTTAAACTTTGTTTAAAATTATTCCCGGCTCCACTGAACAAAAACATCTGTTTTTTAAACATTGTTGCCACTAGTTTACTTTATACGATGTAATTATGTCCATCGTCGCGGAACAAACAAGTTCTTTTTTTGAAACACATTGTCTTTGCTATGACTTTCTTTTTTCTTGTTTTAAGTCTCTTAACAAGAGTCAATAACCTTAAACACATGAGCTATCTCTATACCAGATGTGTCTGCCTTGATTTGGAATATTTTTGTCATGGCGAATGCGACAGTGAGTATAAAAAAATGTTTTCAAAATATTTTTAAAAATTATATATATATATATATATATATTAGGTTGGAGAAAAAGAAATACATTATTTTTATGTGAACTTTATGTAACTTCTTTTAGAATCACTTTGTAAAAAGGTTTAAAAAAGCTTTCATGTACATTTTTAGGTCTTGTGCGAAGCTACGACTACTGACATGCGGTTACATTCGATCATTTTTGATATTTTATAGACATTTTCGACGATGCTGTATCCACATGCGAGGTGCATCTCTAATATCAAAAATACCCGAACGGAATCGACGAAACAAAAATTTTACGTGACTGGTTGTTACAGTCTTATATAGGACGATAAACACCTTTCGCAATTTTAGCCACCCGGCTATCTTTTTCGCCGTTACAAGAGAAAAACGAAAATGTATCGAATTTTCTGTTTGTTGTCTTCCATTTTAAAACATTGTACTCGTAACTGAATTAATCAAACAAAAAACCGCAAGAGGATATTTTAGTGTCAAATGTCACCTTTCCAACGAGCATAAATCTGAAATTGTTTGATAGATACCTCACGAGATATCGATCACTACAGACGTCTACCGAAAAAATAATGGATTACTTTTTTACCCAACCTAATATATTCAAGCAATCATCCTGATAGATACAAAAAAAAGATATGCAGCGTTCGTATCAATTTATACAATAATAGATTTAATCGAACATGAGACATTCCATCGCAAGGAATAAAATCTTACTGCTGTGCACATTAGAAATTAAAAAGTTGAATAAAACATAAGAGATATATTATTATCATTGCATTCATTTTTGTCGCCCTATTCCTGCCAAATGAGTCAGTTATTTAACACAAAAGTAATCGTAATTTTGACCCACAGTCAAGCTGATTAAGTCATACTTCAGCTGGACCTTCTGCTTCACATCCACACCACACCAGCGGAAGCACTTTGGAAGTCATAAATTAACGTGGACACATCTCTAACCCCTGAAGTTACAGCAACCCAATGAGGGAGAAAGTGGTCACCCTCCCAATCACTGCACGCGGCAAATGATGCATCACTTTTCTGATAATAACGGGAAGCAGTATGAAGCTGCTGAGCTACTGAATCTCTTAGTTTCGCACATACATACATAGCATAATTACATTGCAGTTGAACCTTGGACTGCACTTTAAGTTTAACGGATTTGGAGGGGGGTGTAGAATACTTGCCCATTACCAAGTACCAAGTATAGTTCCACACAGTAAGATGGTCATCAGTGTCTTCAAATATCAAACCCAGAATCTTCAAGAGATGAATACGATGCTTTGAATCGCCTTAAGATATAAACAATTGATTTTGATTTTCATAGCATTTTAAAAGCGTAACATTGGACCCAAACTGTATATAATTAATAGTTTTTTTTAACGGGAGAGTCTCACTTTGTAAATAACTAAGACCAATTCAGGGACTTATAAATTAAAAGCAAAATTATTCAGCACTTTGAAATCCACGGATATTTCTATTAACAAATGCCACGATGCATTTGAGTCGACTGGTTTAACTAGAGCGTAATTTGGCTTTTATGTAAATATTTCACGTTTGAGAGAACCTAACCATTCTCAAACAATAAACTATCGTAGAATTTCTAGTTTATAATACAAGTTTATAACAGCTTAAGAATTTTACAAGTTTTTCTCTTTTTCAACAATCATGAATGTAGGATCAGTAATCAAGCTATTTCTAATTCATCTTTACATTTTGAGAACATGACGATCTTCTTATACTTTTAATTAAAAAAAAAATTACAAATATATATAAAAAAAAACTTAAATCGTCCTAGCCGATTTAAACTAACTATAAAGTGGATTTTATGATTTATTTATTAAGTGAATAAAAATCAAATATTAATATTTAATGTGTTTTACATGCTACATGAAATAAATTTATATTTACTTAATGATTAATAAGTATTTATTTTTTGATTAGTGGTATCAAAAGAAACAAATCTCCAATAATATATAAAATAATCAATCCCACTACGCTATTGGCCAAAATTTTCTTTCCAACTGCTCACTGAAGAGCTAATTGATTGGTGGACAAAACTATATATTCAACATTATTGGTGAAAACGATTATTTGTTTAACTGAGACCAATAATAAGTAAAATAAAGTAACGTACAAATGATCTCAACTGTAACGAAAGAAACAACAATTTATGGTTATTAATTTGGATCGAAACACTTTAAATTCAATCCAAGAACTGTTGAAGGAGATGGATGTATTTTCTTCTGCATGAACTTATATCAAGGTAAATGCTTGAGAGTTTTCTGGATTTCAACCTTTGCAAGACATGTGTAAAAATGATGACCTCCTACTTATAAAAGGTCATCGTGGAAAGGAAATTCTTAAGAAATACTTCAAGGTGTTTCATAACCATTAGGAAGTCCACTATGCGGAGTCAAAAGTCCTAGTAGTGTGAATATACTATCACATATATTCATATCTCAAGGACCCATTGTTAGACAGTAAGTCGATCTTTTCAGAGTAAAAAGTCACAAGTTGAAATCTAGATAATATTGTCCAAAAGGATATGAATGATGTATATTTGCATGCATATCAGCAGAAATTAATAGTTGGGAGTTTTCCAGCTTTTCTACTTTGTAACTGATGAATTGGGACTAGTATCGATGAAATATCTTATTTGAAATCTAATCTCGGTCTATGGTAAAAGTCTTACAATCGATCTCAATTATTAATTTAGCCACTCTGCAGTGTCAAATATTCGTTTTTAATTACAAATGGTCTGAATGAACTATTTATTAAATCTATAATTTATTCTCGATTTGTTGTTGTTTCTAAAGACACTTGGCAATGCCAAGACCGCCCATCAAAACTAGGCAGATGAAGTCAGAGAGAGAGAGCGTCTTCCGTTTTTGATTAGAGCACCCTCATATGAATGTGGAAGTACGACGTTTGGCTCATAGATGGCAGCACCATCTGAATCTTCCAATTTAAAGATTGAAACCAGAAATGACCCATAGCCTGTCTCCAACCATCCCCAGAGTTATTAATTTGGAATGGGAACGTGGAGGACATTGCAACCCGACATATTTAATATACCCCAGTCACCATTAGTGAACACGACGGATCTTCGGATAAGCCGGGATTCGAGCTTACCACGTTTTGATAACAAAAACGACTCCCTAACCAACTTGGCTACCGCAGCCTACTCCCGATTCACCATTCATCAATGTAATAATCTTAATTACTATTATCAAACTAAAATTATATAAGTAAATTTTACGCCCTTTTTAAATTTACGTAACTCATTTGAGTGGAACTAACAAAACTGAGGGAAAAGAACTGATGTACTTATGTGAAAATAAGAAGGTTAAGGATGCAAATGTTAAAATTTTAACTCTAAAAAAACTAAATTTCTTGAAAGAACTGAGGAATAAGAAATTCAAGTTTGAATAAGAAAAATAAAAAGGACCAATACCTTTTGTATGAAAAATTGATAAATTTAAATGGACATAAAGTAATATTCTTTAAGCGATCATAAATAAAATCTTTAAGTATCACAAAAAAATCTCAGAGAGCAGTTTTTTAGATTAAAATTATATAATCTATTCATATCAAAAAAGTGACGGTTTATTTCAAACACGAGCTTTAAAAAAATAATAGGAAGAGAAGGGGGCAAGGAAAACTCTAGATGCAGAATTGTCAAGAGTTGAACCGGTTGGATCTTGACTTGCAGCATGAATCACGCAACTAATGAAGAGCCCTCGTGGTTCGGTTACGAAATTTAGAAAAATTGGTGAACCAATCAGGCTATTCTTAGAGCGATGACAGGCATGTGGGGGGGAGGAGAGATAAAGTGCTCGTCATTACTCCTGGGATCGGTTTGATTATCATGATAGCTTCCTTAAAACTGTTTGTCGACAAGTAGACTTGAGTTGTTTACCTCAATTTCTAAAGGGTGACGTGAAAGTTAGGGGTAAATGCTTTCAAGGACGTATTCGTCACTAAAAAGGCGTGTATTCAAACCAATTTACGATGTGATATAGCTGTAAATATGGGGATCCTAATTTGGGGAATCTCTCCTTTCATAGTAGTTTCGATAATAGCTAAGTATTTATTTTTGTTTTAATTTATTCCCACAGAAACTCTTATAGTATCACTATATATTATTAGTCTTTGGTTTTGTATAGTGAACAGTCTAATCACTTAAGATTTTTGTTAGGCCTACCACGTAAATTATCTTCCGGGTAGACTTTTTCATCGATAATTGGTGATATTCATACGTTGCAAAATAAAAAGGCCTGGAGAATTCCCAAAATCTTACCCAGATAAATGCGCATGTCAAAGGTAGTAGCGCAACACCCATTTCTCATTACTCAAGAGTAATTGAGAATCGAACCAACGATTTTTCGCATTAAAGAGCACTGTCCTGTTACTAAGCTATGGTAAGCTTCAGTGTGGCTTTTTTTCCCTTTTACGTAGAGTGAATACCGTTCTGGTAAAGTAAATAAAAAAGATGATATATATCATTAAATACAACCTCCCCATGGCTATGAATCCAAACACATGCCAACCACGAATTGCTTCGTTCTCATCCAGTTTAAATTTTTATGGTCATTTCAGCTACTAAAAACTATGGTTAATAGTATATGATGTTTAATAGATGAAAAATGTAACATATTTTTAAGATTCGCAACGCCTTCAAAAGGAATATTTTCATAAATATTGGTTAGCCTATACTTTAGGATGCCCCCTTGATTCTCGCCAAGTTGGGGTCCCTATTGATCGCCAAGCTGGGCAAAGTCCAATCGTATTTTGATTGCAACTGAACAATTGATTTTTCTGTGCCAACAAAATTCAGTGTGGCAACAAAATTCAGTGTGGCCAATATAATCGATAGCCAAACGAAAATCGTCAAGTTTGACAAGGGGGCACCCTTAAACATAGTTTTACCTAAATATTATTGGGTCCTCTCCAGGAAGTATACAAAATTTTCATCCCAACAAATATGGATCGTAATGCAACATTGGTCTAGTGTTGTTCCACAATGGCAGGTTTCGAATATGGGCCCTTACACTCAGAGAAGTATTATCTTTTCATTAACGCAAGATAGACCTTTCCCAGTTAGTTGATAGATTATGAGTCAACATCATTAAACATTTTGTAATTTAGAGCCACGTCAATTGATGAAGTCAACATCTGAACTGGTAACTTTTCACATCACATTAATAGACAAGATAAAGATTTAGGAACATTTAACATAAATAAATCACCTCATCACAGCTATCTATTTGATATATTATGAATACAAATAAAATAAGATCAAATCTACTTTCAATCAAGCTGCTACCACCTCAAACACGATTTGCATGATAAATGATTCGATGGCTAATCTTAGGCAATTAGGCTTAATTTCGGTGTTCTAATAGGATCCAATTTCATTCCAAATACATGCTTTTCATTAGAATCTAAATACTTTGTCAGTTTTTATTTTAATGCAAATTATCCAGGAAATGTTTTCAAATTCTTTTTTAAAATCTCCTTTTTTATATAGTGTTATTTCTAATTCTTTCTTAAAATCTCCTTTTTTATATAGTGAAATATTGTATATCTTTTTATGTTAATTTTTATGATATTTACTTGATTAAGTAGCAATTTAGTTCCTTTGCATTTTTTAATTTTTTCCAGTTATTTTAACTGAAATTTTGCGTTTTCATGAACATTTCGGTAATGAATTTCCTTTGATATTAATGGATCTTGTGATTTTAATGAAAATATCATGAAATGTAGCAGCTCACTTAATGTCAATGCAGCAAATTTCATGACTACAGGAATTTATGCATTTTTATGTATCAAGATATTATCCTAATTATAAAAAAATAAATTAAATGTTGATTATTTTTTCATAATTAGGAATAGTTTTATTAAAACTTTTTTGGAATAATTTCGTTTCTTAATTAGTGTTTTCTAAAGCATCATTTCAAATTTATTAATACGTACATCTTTTTAAAAAATAACTAGCAAATGATTATTTTTCATGATATGACATTTTTTACTGGCAGAAACTCGTTAAAAATTATTGGTTAAGCATTACAACTATAAGAAAGAATATTCATAATTAACTGGCGAGGTATGGGTCTATCAGAGTAGATGTGTATATAGTAGCATTATGAGCAGAAGATTTAATGCAGCAAAACAAGCCGTTGATTCACTTCCAATTTTAATTTGTAATTTAATATAACTCAAACAAATAAAGGCATTTGAAATAATTTATTGTTAATACTATTTATAATATTTTATTTTTTATGTTGATTTCTTTTCATTTTATAATTTTTATTCAATATTTTAAATTAAATTGCATAATAATAATGTTATATTTATTTCAGATTATTTATAATTCTCAGCAAAATATAAACTAAACAAATAAAGCAATTATATAAATAGCATGTAGACAATTATATTTTGAAGTCATAGTACATTATATAAGTTCCATATTTTCAAAACTTGAAAAAGCTAAAGGAAGTCAAAACTTAGTTTACTTCTTAAAATTATTTGCGAATATCAAAATTTAAAACAGTATATCTCTACCTGTGTTTTTAAAACTAAATATACAAGTTATAAAAATACAATTATTATTATTAATTTCAAATTATTATTTCTCAAAAGGATGTAATATAAATATCTGACATCTTTTGTAAATTAACAAAAGCTTGAATGTTTAATGGAATAAAATTTAAATGCGTCGATTTTAATACTCCTTTTTTGGCAACTATTAGCTTTATATGAAGAATGATGCGGAAGAGATTTCTTTTGATAAAAGTTCTATTATATCTCGAATTAAATAAAGCATTAGAATTTCAATTTTGCGTTCAAAATGCCTTAAACTCTGATAGCAAGTAACAGTTACAAATAATAACAAAAGTGATTGGGCATTCAAGTTCTTTTATTTTAAATGTACACGAAAGGAGGAGCAACTACATTTATGGAATAGATAATCAAATGAATAATACGACGCACCTTTTCATCTACTTTAGGCTTATTCGATGCAAAAATAGATTGTGAAACATCTGATAATTAATGATACGAGAAAGGCAACCTGCTGAAGGTTTTCAACAAGCTAGCATATCAGGTTGTATATTATCAGCTGAGTCGGGTTAAAAAAAAGCGCCAGGAAATGTGTTTACTCTCATGCAAATGTAGAAGCATTGTGAAGGTCAAATAACATGGTTTCCAAGCGATCCGATCTCGTGATTTCGTCACAACTTTCATCGTTCCTTGCGCTTATCAAAACCCAATGTGTTCTTTCCGATAACGAGTACGTGCAGGGAGTAAAAAAATATCCGTTTAGAAAGACGATAACAAGTACTACCCTCCTGCGACCTCTAACGTAACTTTATTCAAGGCTCGTTGTTAAGTACTCGTAGATGTAAAAATATTTCAATCAAGTGTTAAATAACTGTTAAAACACCAATGGCAAGAATGTAAATTATGCCGTTGTATGGTTACGTAATAAACCGTGTAGAAATAACAGTTTCAGTAATGTGTTATTTATTAGAATATTAAATTTATGAGTAAGCAACTAAAAAAAACTATTTATACTTTTATTTTCTTATAAAACAATAGACGCAGTAGCTTACTTAAGGCGTGTACTCCAAAACATCATTTTTTCCCACGTGATTCTTATTCATAAATTATTTCCGCCATCCGCAAACAATGTCTGGAAATTTTAATTGTTTGTCATCATTTAAAAGGTTCGTTTTGAATTACAACCTCGATGTAGTTGATTTTATGATCCAAAAAATGCCAGAAATATTTTACAACTTCTCTTGTTAAACGTTATGTTTGAATCAGAAAAGGTTAAATATAACTTAAGTTATCAAACAGTTATTTCTGATATATATATTCTAAAAAATACATTTTTGTTACAGAAGTTAATTAATTATTTTTTAATACTTTTTAAGTTTTTTTTAATTTACATATATTTCCCAGATAAAATGCTCTAGACATCATAATTTTAACGATGCCTAATAAGGGACCCTTTATGAAAACAAGATGTAATCAGCCTCTGTCTCCACGTAGATTTATCATTTAAAACAAAAAATCACTTTACCCTGCACATTTTAAGTATTACACATACTTATTATTAAAGTACCATTTAATTTAATAATATATGATAGTTACATGCAGCTTAATAAAAATATTATCGTTGTCTAAAAATTAAGAAAAAATAATTGAGCAATACTTTACTTCAGTGCAAGAAATAATAATGTCTTATTTTAAGGTTCATGTCAAAATTGGCATATTTTTGTTGTTTTTCAGAAGAAACTTGTACTGTTTTTACTACGATGGTAACTTACACATTTCATAGGCTATATATTTATCATATATTGTTTAAAAAGTATTTTAAGCCCAAGTTAATTTAATGTATAATATAAAATTGTTAAAAAAATGTTTTGATAAGTTTAAATAAAATATGTTTTGTATGTTAAAAGATATTGTTTTAAAGTTAGAGCAATATTACTTTGCGCTAGAGCAAAAAATTTCCTTCATCACATTTTAATTCTCTGCATTCACATGTATTTAATACTCTGCATTTTGTGACTATTTATAATCATGAAAAATATAATTATTAGTAAATCTTCGAAATTTCTAATTAATATGTTAATTTTGCACTGGGGTAACAAAACAGTTTAATGGCAATATTTCAGGATTATATATTTAAAAACATAATAAGATAAGCTTCAAATATGATCGAAAATAGGGCAGTATCAATTAATATCAATGCAATTTCTCATGAATTATAAGTGAGCAGGAAAATTTTATCAGCCATAAGCTCCCCACTCATACATCCTTGAAATACAATTTTAAAATTCCCACTGAATTGTAATCCACGCTGTAATCGAAGGTTCTTTAATTTTACACTTTGCTTTATTGAACAAGAATATAAGTCTCTGTAATCTTTAAATAGGATGATATTATTATATTTTGGTGAAAATATATCGCAATAGATGACATTGAGAAACATATTTAAAATAATTTGGAAAATATGGCGTTCCAATTTTTTTTTTTTTTTTAGGATCTAGCGCTAAATGAAGGTACAAATATTGCTCAAATGGAATTTTTTACCGTGGTGTTGATGTCTATTTTAAAAAGATACAAAAATTAAAATTACTGTACTCATAGAAAGACGTTACTAAATCAAAAGAGATATTTAAAAGATTGTTCATCGTCAATTAATTGATGATGAATCATTATTAATTGCAATTTAAAATAACAACAGGTAGTGAAACAGAAGTGTAGGAAACAAAAATATTTAGTGAAATTAACTAAAAATAAAAATTTTAAATTCGACAATACTTCAAAACTAAATTGAAAATATAATAAATATTATTATAATGTCCCACTGCTAGAATTCATTGACTACTTTTACAGCTTACAAAGGACGAAAGGGATGTCACTTTATTAAGTGAGGCACCCAGTGGGTATGCCCTCTAAGATCCCGAAAGTGAGTCAGTCTTCGTAATTTAGTAACAGGGACCAGGCAGAAGACCCCCCCCCCCAATATTTGGCCTGCCAATGGCATCATTTCAAATGCAGAACATTAAGACCACGAAATATTTGACGTGACCCAGCCGTCATTAGCTATGGATCTTCGTTTGGGTCTGATTCGAATTTACTACCTTCCACAATAGGTCGCGGTGATACCCTGACCAAATACTTGGTTAGGGTGTCTTTCTCATTATCGAAAAGTAGTGAGTTCAAATCCCGGCTTAACCACCGTATTCGTTAAAGGCGGCTGGGGAACGTCAAATATATTGTGGTCTCAATGGGGTTTTTTTTATTTCTAATGGTGGGCACCTTTGAGCAAATAAGTACATTAGCCCATTTGCCGCAACAAGGCCGGAAACTGCTACGCATTTTATCGTTATCCGGTTGGCACATGTGAACCAAATACAACGGTAATACGAGTAGCACCACCCATGCAACACCATTACAAACCCTTTTATAGGGCGGGCCCACATTCATCCATCATTTGAGGAAAGGACAAGAAACAGAGAGAGAGAGAAAGTACATCCATGCCCAAGCCGGGATTCAAACCCAGGTCCTCCCCATCCGTAGTCAGTTACGCTAACCACTAGACAGGTTGGGCTGCTTGTGATCCCAATGTCCTCCAAGTGAAATGATACCTCTGGGAGTGGCAGGTCAAGTATTCGGAGGTAAGTAAAGCAGAGTCAAGTAAGCAGAGCTGGATCCCTGTTTCTGATTTATGAAAACTCACTTTCATATGCTTCCGTCTAACTAGAAGAGCCCATCTAAGGGTTATGTACAAGGCAGAATACTAGAGCAACAATAAATACCTACTGACGAGAACGAAAGTCTTAACCAACCAGGCCACCGCAGCCTCCATTACAACATTAAATCAGGAGAATTTATATTCCAAATCACACAAAATGCCAGATATGGTAGTCGAAAAATTAATATAATTCAAGATTGAATTCCCTTCAGTTTCAAGAACTGCCAAACTATTTCTGTAGGTGTGTATCTGCGGAGATTATCTCTGTAGATCGCTTTATACATAAGACAAATTTTGATTTTTCCCATAATGTTGAAACGGTAGTGTAATTTGAAGTAAGAAAAATCATTTTTTGTTAACTAATTAAATAAATATTCCGTATTTTTTAAGGGAAGTCGTCGTGGGAAATAGTCTCAAAACTCAATCAAAGTTTAAGGTGAAGAATCGGTGTAAGACATTGCGCATCTTATTGATGTAACTAGCCAAGTAAATAATATTAATGTGCTTGTCTGTAAGGGAAAGATTAGTTGATTAGCAACATTTATGATCTTATTTCTGCATTGTGAATTAAACTTTATCTATGGAAACGAAAAATTATAACAGACTTTACTCTCATTTCTGTATTGTAACTGCAAAACAGACATATGAGGCTTTAAATAAATACGCTTCTTTGATATTTGACTTTATTCTTGAATTTAAAAAAAACAACTTCGAGATTTCAAAAGAGATCCTTTGCTTTTTTGTGCTTGAGCAATATTTGCTGCAAAAGTGTAACAGAAATGATAGGGAAGTGAAATAATAAGATGTAGTACATACTTCCCATCTTTTACATTACAAAAATGATAATAAATTGAACGTTGCGAAACGTGCTATTTTAAACGGATGCAGTTAAAGGAGTTATTTCGTCAAATAGAATTGCAAGAGTTCTATTTGGATTAAAAGATAACTGTTGATCGTTTAAGCTGTTTGGTAGAGATTATGCGTGCGATCACCTTTTTACTCTTACAAAACAGAATTATTTTATTTTTTATTTTATTTATTTTTTTTCCACAAACTGATTATGATCTGTGACGACCTCGGTTGAGAGTTATATTGGTGCATTAAATTTTCCAAAATAATGCGTATGTCAAGCGTTTCATTGAACTAAAATAGATTTAAATTACCCAATGACGACACAACATAATTTTTTTTCAAGTTCTTATTTTCTTCAAAATAAGAAATTTGCTTCCATTTTTTTATTATATTCTTTAAAATAAAAAAATTTGCTTTTACTCCAAGATTTTATTTTCTTTAAAAACATAAGCACTTTTTTTTATACATAATTCTAGTTTTCGATCATATCTCACTTTCTAGGAAATTATGACGTAGTGTCGTTCGCTGGCATACAAATTAATTAACAAAAAAAAATTTTGGTGTGCGCCTGGGAAGAAAAAATTATACTTAAAATTTGGCTCAACTATTTTAAAAAAGTTTTCTCCCTCCTTGCTGTACATAACCAATCGTGAATTTTAAGCAATTTGATTGGAGTGATTTTATTTGTACTAAAGTAAATTCTCTTTGAAGTATTAGGTTGGGGAAAAAGTAATCCATTATTTTTTCGGTAGATGTCTGTAGTGATCGATATCTTGTGAGGTATCTATCAAACAATTTCAGATTTATGCTCGTTGGAAAGGTGACATTTGGCACTAAAATATCCTCTTGCGGTTTTTTGTTTGATTAATTCAGTTACGAGTACAAGCTTTTAAAAATGGAAGACAACAAACAGAAAATTCGATACATTTTCGTTTTTCTCTTGTAACGGCGAAAAAGATAGCCGGGTGGCTAAAATTGTGAAAGGTGTTTATCGTCCTATAGAAGACTGTAACAACCAGTTACGTACAATTTTTGTTTCGTCGATTCCGTTCGGGTATTTTTAATGTTAGAGATGCACCTCGCATGTGGATACAGCATCGTCGAAAATGTCTATAAAATATCAAAAATGATCGAAGTTAACCGCATGTCAGCAGTCGTAACGCGCAAGACCTAAAAATCTACATGAAAGCTGTTTTAAACCTTTCTACAAAGTGAATCCAAAAGAAGTTACATAAAGTTCACGTAAAAATAATGGATTTCTTTTTCCCCAACCTAATATATCTACCTGGATATAGTTCGAGACATTTTACTTTACAAACTACTTTATTTTAACCTTTCCATCTTTTATACAGTTAAAATAACTTTTTTTTTATAAATTTAGACATGAGATTTAATTTAGAGATTATATTTTTATTTGTATAAATGAGTTTAGTTCATCTCTTTTAAAGTAATTTAAGGAGTAAAAAAATACATACAAGGTAAAAAAAATTTATTATTTTGAACTAGAAAGACAATTATGGAAAGAATTTTCAAAATAAAGATATATGCGTAATTTTTGGTAAGTATAATTAACGTTATCATAAAACCAAAACTTCAAGTTCCTGTATTTATTGTCTTAGCTTTCTAAACTTATCAAACTGAAACTGTAAAAAGAAATGTAAAAATGTGTTGAGAGAACGATTCGATCTCCTAATTTTTTATTTTCGATAAATATGGTTGCAAGATCTTTTTGATTAAAATTAAGTTTTTGTATTTAAAGCAGACACAAATATAAAATTGAATATTCTTTTCATATTTCGACCAAACTCATTGACAAATGTTTTGCTAAAATTGAAATTTGGAAGGACTTTCCCAATTTTCTTTGTTAAAATAATGCTTTTTTAAATTAACTTTTATTTCTTTCATGTATTTGAAGTCAATAATTTTGCGCTTATTTTCAGACCTCGAATTCAATTAAATACCTATTCGAAGATATATGAATCATTTTTCTATGACAGAAATATATCAATATTTGGGATAAAAAAATAACGTGTTTTATGTTTGCAAATATATATATTTTTTAAATATTTTGAAAAACTTTTTCACGTATACAAATAATTAACAATTTTATAGATGCTTATGTTTTTCAATTTTGATATCATTCAATTTATGTAACGAATAACCTTTTCCCACCATGATAGTTCAATTTAAAAATGAGCGAGATATTAAATAATATCGCAATAAAAATTTTCTATTACAATTTTATTTTATCTTTCTAAAAATATTAACTTTATTACAATAATTAATTCTCTCTTTGTTTCAAGTTTAATACCATCCTTTAACAAAGACAACAAGTGTTTAAATATCGAGATTCTACCTCTAAATAACCAACCAGCTAGTTTTCGAATCCTACGAGTTGCACCTATGCGAGATAACAAACAAGAAAAAAGGCAAAGGTTGTAAAGAGAGATAGGTAATCTAACTTGCCAAAAAGCCCAGATCTAATTTGGCGACGGTCCATGTTATGCATGCAGATGTTGTAGATATACGACTGCCTTGGATTTACTGACGATATGTTTATACAACGCAGTATATTTATAGATAAGAAGCCGAATCTTGGAGTGTTAAGTGCCCGAAATGATGGCCTTATTTGCGAACAATATATGCCAAAGTTTGTTTGCTATCAGTTCTCAGGGAAGATATATTACAGTTGCACGGAGGAAGGTGGACTATGCTCTTGTTTTTATTAAAAGGAAATGGTTGGCGTTACGTTCTCTTCGACGTGTAGAAGGATAAGATGCATTGTTTCGCGTAAATAAAAGTTTAACAGTGTAATAATCTCGCCAAAAATCACGTTTTCTGGTATGATTCCAGAAACCAGCTCACATGCCATCATAATCAGAAAACGTGCGCTATTTATTAAGCGTTAATCTTACGCGTATCTGAAACTTTACCAAGTATGGAAAACAATTGAAAACATACGTGGACTATCTTTTTAATAATCGTATGATTGATATTTCTTTGATAACGACACCTCCTCAGTTTTATGGTACTTCGTGATGGTATCTAATGATAAAAGAGTTCAACGTGGTTCCTGGACACATCACTGATCTTTTTCATAACGAATCAAGTTGAATTTCATGCATATTTCGAAACCTTGATTCTCAAACATTCTATCCTAGCTAATAGTCGAATGTTTTATCCAATCAGTTTTCAGTTCAACATTTCATAAGATCGATTCCCACTCCTTGGATGTTTGTAATTGTTCGGAATCTTAAATTCTAACTGAAGCAAACAAAAAAGTAGAACAAAATTAAATCTAAATTAATTATTAATGTAACAGAATATTTTGCTATAAACTGACAAAAAACGTAACATAAGTATTATTTAAAATGAAATGTAAATGAAGGTATATGCGGAAAGTTTTTAAAAAAAATTAGATGTAGATACGTGTATACTATAGCTTTTTGTGCATTGTTTACGAGTCCAAAACTTTTTACATGGATTACCACAAATTGAAATTACAATTAAACGTAGCAATTTTTTATATTTAATATATATTCTCATAAAAGTAATTCAAATGCTTTTCTTCATGATAACTTAAGTTCTTTTAACAGTTTCTTTGGGGTAAAGATTTAATGAATAGTAAAATAGAATTAATTTTATATAATATTAATAATATATTTATACATCCTCCTATTTAAATATCATATGTAAAAAATATTCAAATGATTGTATTGATAAAATAACTTAATTAAAAATAAAAATGTGATATTTCATGTTAAAAAAATTTATAATATATATAAAACTTTAATTGTAAGTAATATAGTCATTTTTTTCCAAATTAAATCTATAGCATTTTAAAAAATGCTTATTCAGAAATAGCTTTGTAAATCATTGTTTTTAAAGAAAAAATTATCTTCATAACATTTTATCAATTGATTTTAATTGAAACATTTTTATTATTGCTACTTATCTTTTCAAATTTATAGTAGAAAAAAGAATAATAATTATGATAATGGTATAATTAATACAAAAAACTACTCATATTTTTATGTGAGTAATTTTTCTTTAAACTTTAATCACTTTGGTATTGTGTTTAGAATACTGCAATGATTATAATTTAAGCACTTCAGACATATATTATAAAAAATTATTTTCAAATTTTCAAATACTTCCCCCGAGTAAATATCTTAGTATGAACTCCATTATAATAATGAATATTTTTAATTGCTTAAGTCTGTTGAACATACGAGTTTTATATAATTTAACCATTTTTATACCTGTTGGGAAATGCATATTTTTTAATTGTTACCCTTCTTTATAAAATTTTTCCCAATTAACTGATTAAAATTAGCTTTTTTTGCAATTAAATGCAAAAATGTCATTTCTAATATCTAAACTTAAAAATTAATGAAATCATTACAAACTATATTCCTTCTATTTTTATGGAGATTTTTTATAAGAAATTAATATTAACTATCATATATTGAATTAACCAAATTAATTCTGGTTAGTTTATTTTCATTCTAATTGGATTGAAGTAGTGTCGTATTTGGAAGAAAAAATAGTTCTGACTAATATGTTGCATGGTTGCTAATTAATATGCAATCTTTAATAAATTATTAATTATTTTTTATCTTTTTAATCACTCTGTGCAGCTGTTTTTTATTCAAAATTGATAAAATTTTGGCGCAAGAACAGAAAAAGAATTTGTTTTTTACATGGATGTAAAATTCTTTGTTAATTTTTAATTTGTTACATTTTATTACACTTTCTAGTGCGATATAAACTTAATTTATATATTTGGTTTGGACTTATAGATCCTAATAATTGGTTATAAATTTTTAGAAAAATAAGTGACATGAACTTTGATACTTTAACTATGACAAAAAAATTATGATACGAATCGAATGAAACATTGTTTTTGTTCTGTTTTATAAAATTAATGCATTAAAATAGTTGAAGCATAAATATTAAAACACATATTTTGTACATATTTCTCCTTACTAAAGTATTATTTATAAAAAGTATCATTTGTCTTTGAAAATTATTTGAAATACCAATTATGATATACAAATATTAATGTACTTTTAATTACTTTCAACAGCATATTGTATCTCAAGAAATTAGCGATGTCTCAAAATGATGTCTAATATGTATTGGCTACAATGATATTCAAATGATAATATCTAAAATATGTTATGAATGTATGTTTTTTAGGGAATGAAATAGTGGAACAGATGTTTTAATAATTGACAACGAAACAGCGATTAAAATACTTTTCTGGTAACCTCATTTTTGCTTGAAATCATGGGACTTAACTGAAATTTCGGCAACCAATGGCTCTCAAAGCACGTTTTGTCAGAATTCTTTTCTACGTGCGTTGATTCGTTTGACGTAATTAGTTTTTGCGTAATAGACAATGTCAATACATTTATATTTTTATATCAAGTATGTACAATGTTTACTTCAAAAGCAAGATAAATTTGAATAATAATTCAATGAAAACCAATAGCTTCTGATCCATTGACTGACGTTTTTGTCAATAAAATGGCAGCTGTATAAATAACGTTAAATCTTGAATAAATGGTAAGCAATCGCAGTGTCATATGTTCGATATCGGCATCTAAGCAATTGACAAGCATGTCGTGCAGTATTATATTACGATTACGTCAGTAAAAATTGCATAAGAAGGAAATATTATGAAATATGCTAATAAACTATGCAATTCATCATTTTATCACGCACATCACCAATACTTCTATTTGAATTCGCAATATTTGTGAATCAACGGATGAATTCTTATACATCTATCAAAATTTTATAATTTAAATTAGTTTTTTTTTTCATCTTTTCAAAAAAAAATACTTTTAAATAAAAAAAATTTCTGTTGAGAAAAGTCTAGTGTAAAAATTAATTTTTAAAAATTGTTTAATCAACTACAATATTTTTACAATTTAAATAAAATTTAGAAACATGAGCATTTTTTTAGAATTAAGTTAAATTAAAAGACTGAAATTTTAATTCTTTTTTCATACTTAGTTTTAAAAAATAAAATACCATCAAACAATCCCATATCTTAGTTATAGCTTCATATATTTTAACGATACGAAAACTAATAGCAAAAGAAAAAACAGTTTGCTTTATATAATTATTCAAATTAAGAGTATTCATTTTTCTGAAAATGTAACCATTTTAAAAATTTTATTGTATTTATGTTATTTTGAAAAAAGTTATTCTTATTTAACACCTACTGTTTTTTTACTATTTGTTTTATTAGTTTATATTGTTATTAAAACATTTTAATTCATTTAATTTTATTTTTTTAATACCGTGTACTCGAATTTATATATTTATCTATTTTCTTGTTAAAAAACTATAAAATCATTCTTAAATTTTTTTCTTTTAAAAATAATAAAACACAGTAGCATAGGCATAATGCAAAATAAAAAAACCGAAACCCATAAAACATGAGAAGAAAAATATTTCATTGAAAGAAATTTTTAAAAAAATGTCAATGTTTAAAAAAAAAAAAAAAACGTTTTCCTTTTATAATAAAATGTATTTTTAATTGATGTTTTGACTATATTATATCTAAACTATTAAAATGCACACTATTTTTAATATTTCACAGTCAAAAAATGTGAATGCTATGATAAAATAAAATTGATTATTGGAGGTTTTTTAACATATTTTTTTAATATTAATTTAACGTAAATTATAAACTCATCACTTCAAAAGTATACTTGTTTTTCATATATTATAGTATATTTATTTTGGGTGGATGTAAAAATATTTTTCCCTTTTCAGACAATAACATAAATGCTATTATTATTTAATGATGTAAATTTACTTAAGATGTGATTAATTGACTAATTCAGTTTAAATTGATAAATGAAGCAATAAATTAGGTGTTAATATTAGTTTGGGGAAAAAGTTATCCATTATTTTTTCGGTAGACGCCTGTAGTGATCGCTATCTCGTGAGGTATCTATCAAACAATTTCAAATTTATGCTCATTGGAAAGGTGACATTTGACACTAAAATATTCTCTTGCGGTTTTTTGTTTGATTAATTCAGTTATGAGTACAAGGTTTTAAAAATAGAAGACAACAAACAGAAAATTCGATACATTTTAGTTTTTCTTTTATAATGGCGAAAATGCTAACCAGGGGGCTAAAATTGTGAAAGTTGCTTATCGTCCTATATATGACTGTAACAATCTGTTACGTACAATTTTGTTTTCGTCGATTCCGTTTGGGTATTTGGATGCTAAAGATGCACCTCGAATGGATACAACATCGTCGAGAATGTCTATAAAATATCAACAACTATCAAACTTGACAGCATGTCAGCAGACGTAGCTTCGCACAAGACCTAAAAATCTACATGAAAACTATTTTAAACCTTTTTATAAAGCGAATATGAAAGAAGTTACAAAAAGTTCACGTAAAAATAATGGATTTCATTTTCCCCAAACTAATATTATTTTCTGACTTTTCAGAAAAACGTTAAATGTGGTATTTATTTAATATACTATAAATTAAATTTATCTCTCAAGATGTATTGGTCATAGTAGTTCTGTTTTAAGTAATAAATATTACAATGAATATAGAAAGAAAATTTACCTTACAAAATCACTATAAATTATAAGGAATTTTCTTCATCTTGCAAAATATGTTAAATTGTTGTCTTGTTTGAAATAAACTACACAGTAAATCATTTTTAAAATATATTTAAAGATTTTTGACAATATAAAACACGTTTTAAAATCATATAGATAAGTCACAATAAAAGCAGATACATAAATTTTAACAGTATTTTAAATAAATTATCAGCATTCTGCACATTTCTTAGTTTTTACCAAATTCATTACTTGTCCTATTTGAAGCTTTTTTACAGAAAATTATAAGAGGTATTTATTTGAGTATTTTGCATTTTATTTTCAGCTTTTCAAGCATTTCCATTAAGATCAGTGTGAGAAATATTGTGTTATAGCTCTTTGTGTCACCAGTTTTCCCCTTCTTGGACCTTTGATAAAAAGTCCCGTTAGGTGGCGTCCATAAACACAGCTAGTGTCTAATCCTGTGGCATGCTTCGTAATTTGTAAATTCCTGGGATGATCATGGCCGAAATACACATGTTGTGGGCCTTTCCATTGTGTGGCCCATCGTACTCCTTTATCCATCCCATTGTGTGGACGGAAACCACCTGCACAATGACTTGAGGCCACCAGATTCCTCACGTTCATCAAGTCGTATGGCTGGTTTTCTTCCAGAGATACGCCTGGACGCAAACCTCCATGGACAATTACTGCATTTAATTCAGGAATAGATATAGTATAAGGCATCTGCTCCATGAAGTGAAAGTCGTGATGGGTCATGTTTTGAATGAAACTATCTGCCAGTTTCAGACGGTAATTGAAATGGTGATGTTTATAATGCCTCATCAACACTTTCTGGTCGTTGTTACCCCTAACTGATAATATCGATGGCGTGTCTCTGACATACCTTATCACACCAATGCTCTTCGGACCTTTTCTGGATATATCACCAGTCAAGAGCTTCAGAACGTTGTCCCCAGTGGCATTATACCTTTCAAGGAGCATTTGTAGCTCATCAAGACAGCCATGCACATCGCCAATAACTAAGACTTCAGGATACTGGCTCATAAATGTTGAATTTAGTACTTGATGAAACACTTTGGGAGGGTAACCAGTGCCTTTTGTAGGGTGATCGCATCTTGGAGAATTAAACGGAGTTCCGAAATTAGCTCCAAAATTAGTGACCACAGTCATTACGTTTGACAACAAATTCATAACTGTTGGAAACAACATTTTGTTTTGTTGAAGTTGTTCTTAATGATATAGATCAGTTACCTACAAGTAAAAAATATACTAAATGAAATATGTACCAAAAAAAAAATTTCTTAGTTCACATCTCAACTTAAAGCACAAAAAGAATCAGTGAAAAAATTTATTTAATAAATTTAAATACACAAAAGAAAAATTTTTTTTAAAAATTTCAAAAATAATTATTTTAGTTAAAATGAAAACTTTTAAGCAGAAATCTGAGTACAACTCAACAAGCTAAATGTATTTATGATGCAATTTTTACGATGCTTATTTAAGCAATTTATTTGTTGAAAACTCATTTTTAATTAAATTTAAAAATTCTTAAAATCAGTAAAGAAATTGGAAATTAATGTAAAATCAAAATATATTTTAAATTCACATTATAACAGAAAATACATCCCTTGAAGATATACTAAATTAGATTATTAACTCATTCTTAATCAGTGTAGATAGATAAAGAACAATTATAAAGGGTTTCTTTCATTTCTAATAAATGTTACCAGTTTTTCACATCATTTTCAATTCAATGGATTAATTTTTATTACATCTGATACATTTTTTGACAATTTCATGTCTGTAACTAGTAGGGCCCAACTCAGGTCTAGGTACATAGAACAATTGTGGAGTAACAATGCTGGAGTAACAATTTTATATAGGAAAACAAATATTAGGTTGGTGAAAAAGTAATCCATTATTTTTTCGGTAAACGTCTGTAGTGATCGATATCTCGTGAGGCATCTATCAAATAATTTCAGATTTATGCTCGCTGGAAAGGTGACATTTGACACTAAAATATCTATCCTCTTGTGGTTTTTTGTTTGATTAATTCAGTTACAAGTACAAGGTTTTAAAAATGGAAGACAACAAACAGAAAATTCGATACATTTTCGTTTCTCTCTTGTAACGGCGAAAAAGGTAGCCGGGTGGCTAAAATTGTGAAAGGTGTTTATCGTCCTATATAAGACTGTAACAACAAGTTACGTACAATTTTTGTTTCGTCGATTCCGTTCGGGTATTTTTTATGTTAGAGATGCACCTCGCATGTGGATACAGCATCGTCGAAAATGTCTATAAAATATCAAAAATGATCGAAGTTAACCGCATGTCAGCAATCGTAACGCGCAAGACCTAAAAATCTACATGAAAGCTGTTTTAAACCTTTTTACAAAGTGATTCCAAAAGAAGTTACATAAAGTTCACGTAAAAATAATGAATTTCTTTTTCCCCAACCTAATATATAATTCATACATACTTTGTTAATGATTGTGCTACAAACCGTGTTTATGCTGCCCAATTCAGTTTTAACATGCTAGTATAATTCCATGTCTTATAATATAATATTTTTGAAATATTTTGTAAAAATTATACGATTCTTATCTAAAATTAAGTTAGTAATAGAAATAAAGTAGTAATGAAATAACTAGTAAAAGTAATAGAGCCAGAGGAATATCACTTTTATGTATTTTACAGAGATTATTCTGTAGCAATATACCATTTGATATGTCTGAGATTGCAAATACAATGTTTTCCTTTCTGATAATTCCCACTCAAACTGCTTTCTCATATATTTTTAAAATTTATATAATATGGCTATATCCTCATAAATACTTTAAACAAAAGCAAAATATTCTAATATATGATCTGTAGAATTTATATTTTGAACACAGAAGATTTTAAATTACTTTTCATTTTTCCATCAAGGGGATAGTTATATTTTATTTGTTTTAGTAAGTTAACCCAAAGTTCTTTTACTGGACAAGAATCTCATTCTATTTTTCTGGTAGATTAATTCCTTTGAAAATAATATGTTCAGAAATGAATATCGGGTTAATGAAGTCTTCTAAAGGTATAATCGCATTTGGTTTCAATTTTGGATCTTCATCACCAATGTGTTGTGTTCCTTTTATAATAATGATGACTACTTTGTAATTAAATTAGAGTTTGTTTACTTATTCAATTGCATTCAGTTTTGGTGAAGATGATCCATGTAAGAAAATGGTACTTTTCCGTTTATATGGAATGAAATAGGAATACTGACGCCAAAATCAACGCTGAAGTTAACAACCGTACACCATGATCAAGAATATCCAGTCAATAGATATTTCAGATCTTTTGATTGAATTTAAGTTCAAATTTCATTCATTTTTCTAAATTTAAATCTATGATATTGTATGAAGATTAAATGTTTATTATTCTTACTTAAATAAGCCATTTCTAACACTTCTTAAAATTTAAATAGATAAAATTTCAGTTTATATCATTAGACTTTTATCAGTTATCTTCTTTAAAATAAAAATCAGACTGTTCACACATTTTGCTTTAGAAATTTAGAAATATCTAATTATACCCTTTATGAGATATTCAAATAAATTTAGATTTACCATCAGAGATTGACCGATGATCTGCCAACTTTTTTTCTTTTTCATTTCAATTGCTTCTTAATTTATCCTTTTTGCTTCTCTTTAAAAGTAATTTCAAACTCTCTTATACTCCAATCACATTTTCCTGTGTTTTGTACTTAATTACTCACAAAGTCCTTTAGCCAATCTTCATGACATGGGATATATCGCTTACACGCTAACCAACCAGGCGATCAGTTTTTCATTAGCATTGAAAAGTAATTAAAAGTTTTTTTTGTGAAGAGATAAAAGAGAAAGAGTGGTATAATTAATCAGCATTTTCAGAGCATTTACCAAAAGTCCATTTCTTTCCCTTTTTCACTTTGGGTGCTGAAAAGAAAGCCAACTATTTTCCATTGCTATGGGAAGTTTTCCAGATACATTTACTTTTCTCTAACTTTAAGGATTAACAACAGGCAAATTGGATCTTATTCGTGCCATAATATATTCTGACCTTTTAATCCCTTAAAATTTGGCAAGTCTTCATTGATGGTTTTCAATGGGTTAATGGTAGCTCATCATTCTTCAGAGTAAAAGTTCCCTGTTTCGATCTCACTCAAATGTTGTACAATAGGAACCAGATGTTGAGTTTCTGCTTTCTATATGTTTTTCGGAATGAGAGCTTTAAGGTTTTCACTGTTTTCTTCTTTGAGAATTGTGAATATGACTCTTTATGTATAAAATATCTTCCTTGATAGCAGTATGAGGTAGATAAAAAAACCCTATTGCTATGGCATTCTACCAAAATAATTGATGTCCGTTACACGGTGAAAAGGTCAAAATCTTCAGTTATGACGTATAACCATCTCCTGTGTTAAAATACTTTGTATTTTAAAATTAAATTATTATTTTTATTTCGTAAATTCGCGTCTGCACGTATCTCAAAAATTTCAGAGTAACCCTCGCGTATTTATTTTTAAATTATAAATAAGATTTTTTTCCAATGTATTTGAACAAAGACCTTTTAAAAAATAATGTCAATTGTATCTGTATTTCGCTTGCAGTTACTAAAAAATGGTTGCTTATATGCAAAAAATGAACTATTGTTAACCGATTTTTATAATTAAATATTAGAAATTGCTTTAATTTAAATTATCAGAAAAATCACTTGCTTGTTTTCCTTTCTGGAAAAAAATTTCCTTTGTCATCAATATAAGATTAACTAAATGAATAATCAAAAGTTGTCTATTATATGTAAATATAATTGAAAAAAAGGAAAATTTAAATTAACATAAATATATTAATAACTAACTAAAATCTTTAATAAATAATCAACTTAAATTAAATATTAATAAATCAACATATAAAATCACATAACTGATGACTGTGAAGAAGTAAAATAAACTAGCTGTTCCTCGCTAAAATTAATATAATTAATCTACTTTCAAATATTAATAATTAAACTTAAATTCATAACTAATATCTATGAAAAAATAAATTAAATTTTAAAAAATTAAATCAAAATTCATAAAATTAAATTAAAAGTTAGTTTTTGCTTATCTGTTATAATAACAGTTACAATAAAAATCAAATACTAATAATTTAATTTAAGTTTCTAAGTGATAATTGTATAAAGTAAATGAAATTAACAGTTATCTACAGCGCACATCTAAAAATAATCAATAATCAATTAGAATCGAATACTAATAGAAACCATAAGTAAAGACTTTGCAAAATAAATTTAGCTGAAATTTGGACATTGTTGATTTTTTATTTAAATGCATATGAAACATTTTTTCTTTTAAATAGGATACAGAAAATAAAATATTATTTTGGAATCAGGATTTTTAACCATGAAATATGAGTTAGATCTTTACAAATATTTAAGTTTACCTCCAAGTCACAAAAATGAGGAATTCTATTTATATATAAAAAAAACAATTTCTGTATATATAATATATATAATAGAATATGTGCCGCCCAACCTGTCTAGTGGTTAGCGTACCTGACTACAGATGGGTAGGACCTGGGTTCGAATCCTGGCTCGGGCATGAATGTACTTTCTCTCTCTCTTTCTTGTCTTTGTCCTTTCTTTGTGTGTGAATGGTTGCCTACCCTATAAACGGGTACCTATAGCATGTGTGTACTGATGAAGTCGAACTCCACACCAAATATGGTTCAGTTGGAAAAATGGAGCAGCGCACCCCATATTGCCAGCCTGGCTGGCACACGACAACAACAACAGAATATATAGAGTATCAGAATTTTAGCAGTAGTGAGGCACATTGTTATTTTAATACTAATGTTTTACACTTATAGCATTTTATATATGTTTTTCACTTATGATACCATTTCACTTCAACTTCTATTTTATTTACATTTAAATCGTTTAATTTGGCAGGAAAATCGATTTTGAAAATGCCAATAGATAAAATTAACCTTTCATTGTCAATCAGCATTCTTAAATGTATCTTTGCAGGCATTTTTAGCTTATTTTTATTATAACTACAATAATAATATAAAATTATTAAAAAGAATGCTTATAATTTGACTGTTGACGTTAACTTTAAAAGCCATCGCTGTTTTATTTGGAATGTCAGTTTACTTAAAGAACATAAAAGAAATATGAAAAGACTATAATAAACTCAGCAGAGATAAAAATCTAAAGTTATGACACTATATAAAATTATTTATTACGATATAAAATATTCCTGATGGCACTGATTAACAATAAAACATACATTCCAATAAAAATTGTACAAAGAAGTTATACATGTTAGATAATAAATAGACAAGTTATTACGTTTTGAACAAGAAAATTTTGAAACATCAAATATAAAGCCTACGTTTTCCTAAATTTGAAATTGCGCAAAAACTGATATTTTATTTATACTCCAAAAGTTATGGTTAAATAAATTAACAACAAGTAATAAAAAAAAAGGCAAATTTATGATACATGTAAATTTCTGAACATTACAAGAATTAAAGATATATAATCTCCGATGAAAAGTTAAGAGTAACATATTTCATTGTTATTTCATATTTTATAAATTTAAGCAAAAGTGTTTTTTTTTGTCATTTATTAGTAATATTTATTTAATAACATTTGCATATTACAATACCTGCCATTTGCTAAAAATGAAATAAAATCATTCGCAAAAATTAAAATAATCAACTAGAAAAATTATCCAGTAAATAATTTATTATTTTGTAAATTTTAATTTACTTAGTATTTTTTTGTAATTTAATACCTTGTTATTAATTTATAATAACTGATTTAGTAATTTCTTGATTATAAAAAAATTGATGAAAATTTTCTTATTTATCTAATAAGAATTATATTAATTGACTTAGTATTATTTTTATAATTTAATACGCTCTTATTAATTTGTAATAACTGATTTAGTATTTTCTTAATTAAAAAAAATTGATGAAAATTTTCTTATTCATCTAAAGAAAACCTTTTTTGACTTAGAATTTACACAAAATATATTTAATTTTGTGGGTGAGAAACTGAATTCAATTAAGAATAAAAATATAAAATATTAGATAGCATTTAATGAATCAGTAATAAATCAATCAAGAAATAAAATTAATACTATGAAGGTATTATTATAAATCATTTTATTTTTGGTTTTCAGTCCAAAATTTTAAACAGCTAACCATAAGAGTTATCTAGAAAAAAATTAAGATTTTACTTAACATTAACACTTACAACTACTAAACAATAAACTAACAAAAAACAATAACCAATTTTTAGTAACTAATATTTTTTATTTGTGACTTTTGGTTTGATAATCTTTAGGAAACATATAGTAGTTTGGTTTTGTTGGTGGTTCATGATTACTTTATTGCATGCCAAAAATTATTCGACCAAAAACTACAATTTTGAGTTGGTTTACAACCACAGGAAACATCCACACCCAAGAAGGGAATGGAATTATTTTGAGTTTTAAAATTTAATGATCTTTACATTGCGTATTTTGATTTTCAAAATTTAATTATCTTTTGATTGAAAATGCTCTTTTTCTTTGCTCTTAATATAATTATCTATTGACAAAATTATATTTTGATTTTTAAATTTGATTATACTTAGACTGACAAGTTAGACAATCTAGATTTAGACTTAAGTAGAAAACGCAGAAAAATTTCAACTTTCTATTTGTGCAATATATTTAATCAACTTTTTACCATATTTATGTAATATTCTATTCTTTATCTTTTTACATTTATCAATTTAAAGTTTTAAAAATTCAGTGACATTTGAAAAAAACTTAGATTATAATATAAACTACTTATAAAGTTTTCATATGTTTTATTCCAGTATTTTATAATCTCATTAATTATAATTGCTATTATTATAAAAGTCACTGTGATTACATTAAAGTTTACGGTTTTCTGTTTTCCCATAACTCACACATATTCTTCTATTAAATCTAAACTCGTTTTTTTTTCAAAATATTTCTTTTTATGTTTTTTAAATAAACTCTTTTTTTACCCTTCGTTGAGTTAATATTTTAACAGTAATTTCAACCAATCAGTTTTTTAAAGAAGTACAAATAAAAAGTAATTAAAAAAAACATAAAGTTCTTAAAGTTATTTTAAAAGTAAAAACTGAATTTGCAAAAAAAATTATAAAAAATTTTTGAAAAAAATTATTGAGTACATAAAATTTCGTGACCTCTAAATAAGCCATATTAATTATTCTATAAACATTGTGTTCTAATCCGGAACAAGAAATGTTTTTTTTTTTTTAAATTTTGTTTTCTTTTATTCTTCTCAAAAGATTTTAATGTAATTGAACTAGAGAAATTGTTCGTCTCAGTTTATCAGCTGCAATTTAATTTACCAACAATGGGATACCCATATAAAAATTTTCATTTTATCTTTATATCATAATCGTAAAATGTGATATTAGAGGCATTAAAGTAATAGGCTTTAACAACCTAAGAATATAACTGAAATAAATCTAAATTGCACGCTGTCAAATGCATTTAAACAAACATTCAATTGGAACTTAAATCATGAATCCACAAAATACATTTATTTTAGGTTTTATTGTTTCGACTCCTTTTGCCAATTATTATTTAATTCCTTTGTTATTTCTTTTTAAAAATCAAATGAATCCAATTTTAATTACACCTTAATTCTGACTACAAAAAGGCATAAATAATGAAATATAACAGCTAATTTTGAGCAAATTTAATTTTTATTACAAAACATTTAATTTTAATTATAAGTGGTTTAATTCCGTGATTATGAATTCAAAGTAATCTAATTATTAGTAATCTAAACCAAAAAATTTCAATCTTTAAATCTGAAGAACTTTCTAAGCATTCTTATTCTGTAGATTTTTATTTTTTTTTTTAATTTTTTATGAAAATATAATACATGTTTATGTACTAATTAATGTACTGATATACTGATATTATGCATAACTATTTTATGATATAATTGAGTACACTTTAAACTCATTGAAATATCAAGACAAGATATAACATTTTTCATGATTAAACATATTATTTAAGTTTACAACAACATATATATATATATATATATATATATATATATATATATATATATATATATATATATATAGCGTTTGTGTCTATTAAATAGGCTTCAAAAGATTCACAGATGAAGTTAATAATTATACAAAAAATATTCAATCTTAAACAAAATTAAAGCAATTCAATCTAACAAAAAAGACTGGTTAGAAAAAAGTAAGATTCAGAGATTTGTAACTGATCTTTTTCCGTTATATTATCTTTTTTTAACTTCATCTTACTTTTCACAAAGATGTACAAAAATTAAATTTCGCTATTTATACTAAATTTTGTATTCAATCGTGTA
>JAPDSC010063794.1:6567-25906 GCA_026290005.1 Latrodectus geometricus | reverse complement strand
TATATATATATATATATATATATATATATATATATATATATATATATTATGTGATATTTTTTTATTCTTTATTGATTTTTATTTTAAGTAACAGCTGAAAACTTGATTCACCATTGAAGAACTAAGCAACACGTGTAAGAATTCCAGATATAGTGGCAACACAGGTCGAAGACACATGGATATCAGACATTTGATGGGAAAGAATTGTGATGCTGAATTCGTCTACTGTCTTTGCGAAGTAAAGAATTACAGTGTTGCTCGCAGCCAGCAAGTATGGAACAGGAAAACTGCCTCTGCCTAAGAAATTTAACAAATATTCAGAAACTACCAGCTGTATATCATGCTAACTTTAAAGCTTGAATTACAGGGAGCGTTTACGAAAATTGGCTAAGCGATTCAAATCAACGTTTTTGTTTATTATTTATTATTATTATTTATCGGAGAATCGTAAAGTTTTAACTGCGAATAACTGCATTACTCACGGTGAAGTCTCGGATCTTGAATTTATTCGCATAGAGTTTGTTGTCTCATGTAAGTTCCGTCTTACAGTCCATGGATCAGGACATAATCAACTGCCTCAAGAACAAATATTGTAAACTATTTTTGCAAAGTGGAGTTGTAACAGCCTTATGAAACTGACTTTCTAGGAGCAACGCCTCTGTCACTTAAAACTTGAGATGATGTTGAAGGAAAGACGATATCGAGAGCATTTTAATAAAAAGGCTTTATTTAAAAAAAAATAATAAAAAAAATGAATAAAAAAATTTTGAAAAAATCTGCCGTTGCTGAAAAAAAGCTAAAATAGTTTATTGGGTGACATGATCGAAAAATGACTCATGAACTCCAACATTAAAAATTTTTTTAATATAGACTGGCATGTGTTTTACTCGATAGAAATGTTGGATAATGAAATTATTGAGAATTCAATAAATGAAAACTTAAAACAGCTCGAACAAAATGCAAACACCGCCTGCAAAACAAGCAACTTAATGGCTAACAAGATCAAAATACTTTTTAAGGGAAATGTTTTTTTCCTTTCCTTTTATTGCAAAAATAGAAAAATATTCTTTAAAAAAAAAATTAAATTATTATATATTTTACCTGCTTTTTCTTCAGTAAAATGAAAATAAGTATGACTCTTATTTCCCATGTGTTTCTTATTGTGAATCCTAAATAATTTTTTTAGTATTTTATATATAATGAAAAAGAAGTTTGATAAAAAAAATAATCCGATCTCAATGAGCTAATAATTTTTCTATTTTATTGTTTCATAGATCCCTAATAGTTCGTAGAAACCTACATCTATTGTATACGTGAAAAGAAACGGATATAAATTAAGAGATATTTATCTATATGTATATCATTTACTGTCTTCCCATCACAAAAGATACACAATAACTTATCAACTATAGTCCAGAATACATTTTGAGACATGCAAAGATGCCATGCAATTTTGAAACCTATTTAAATGAAGAACTTGGTTTTGATTCTTGAACTTGCTTCTATTTCTAAGTTTTCTAAGTAAGGAGAAAATTTAGCTGAAAAGTTTTAAGTAGATAAAACTCCACAAAGATGGATTTTTGCCCATGAAAAAAACGAAAAGTGAGGTGCAGCTGATCCAAGTACTTCTGAACCATGAATAAATTGGTCCACAAGTTTCATAAACCATAAATATTTTTTTTTTATAGCAAGCATACATTTTTTTTTTTTTTTTTTTTGCTGTTGGTAAATTTTTTGTAAATGACACCCTATTTTTATTTTCCATCTAAATTGATAGTTTTAAATTTGTAGAGATCAAATTGTTCCCCCCGCTTCTGTATTTTATTATTGAACAATATTTTTTTAGCTCATTCATTGGAAACTGGAGCCAAGAGAATTTATTATTTTTAGAATATTGTTTTTTATTCAATAAATCGAGTTATTATTGGTTGATTTGAAACTTTACTTTAATTACTGGTAGAATTTTTTACATGAGGACTAATTCGGACAGGACAATTTATGAGGAGTTACAAACATTTGTACCATAGATTAAACCTAATTACTGTTTAAATGACGGACACATCCCAAAGGCTTTACATGCAAACTCTGCACTAGAAATAATGGGAATAAGAGTCCTACTTTACTCAAAAATAATAATAATAATCGACGAAATGGGCAGTTTAATGTTGACCTCCTCAAAAAATGGATCACAGACATAGACATGGATTTCTATAATGAGATTGCTCACCAAGTCTTGAAGAGAAGCTGATTCTGTTATTTATCAGTTTAATATTACTCAAAAATACAAAACTCTAGCTCAAAATAAACTGTTTGCTCGATTCGTTAGTTCAACAGTGACCAACGCATGCGGACTAGTTCAACCGAAATCTATGGTTTAAAATGGATTCTAAATAATTACATCCACCCATAGTAGGATTCGAACCCATCTATGACCAAAGAGTTAAACCATTCAATTGAAAACTGGACTCCCGAATGCTGACAACAATTGGATTTGGAGTTCCTGAATATTCCATATCTTATCAAAAGAATGCGCTTAAAAACTAAGAGACTATTTTTGGTTTGAAACGTTATATCCAATGAGAAGAAAAATAAGGGCCATTATCCAGCTGCAAAAATAATCAATTACTAAAAAAACGTCTTTGGTTGTTGGCTTCCTAGTTTGACACTTTTTCAAGCAAGATCTAAAAACCAGGGCCTACAATTTCGGATTCAAAACATTTTCAATTGCTTATATATTTTAAGATTCTTTAAAATATTTTTTAATACATTTGTTTCATTCAATACCTTTGATAATTAGGCTCTACAATTGTACCTATAGGATGTGAGAGAAACAATTATATTTAAATAACCTTACGTTTTTTAAACAAATTGCCACTGTAATCGCATTTATAAATAACACAGATTACAAAGTAATAATTTATTCTCATTAGATTTTTATTACAATGTGCGTTTTTATATAAATGTCCTATAAATATATTTTAAGATTCCAAATATTGTTTTACTACGATTCGCAGTCGATTTATAATTTTATCCTGTAACACTTAGAACAAATTTGAATCTCACAATTACTTAAATACCTTTGAATTATTAATGTCTGTAACAACCCAAAAAGTTGAATGGATTCGTTGAGTTGCACGGCAAGTCTATGTACATTTTACAGCAATTTTAAAAGATGACACTGAAATTAATTCATCCTAAAGCTATAAAAAATGTATTCCAGTTATAATTCTAATGATGTTACTAAAAAATTAACTAGTTACACATTACAATATTTTTTTCTTACTAATTTCAATTTAAAAAAAATCATTTTTCTTCATAATTCAAAATGAAATGCAAAATATGGATTGATAACATTGAGTGTTCATTGTAAAACTTTTTTTTTTTTTTTTTAAATCTCCAGTTTAACCTGTTATTTCAATAGAGGATCCAATCATAACATTCCAAAAGGATAATGAAATCCTGTATCTGAATCTCAAGATTCCAGGGATGGAACCTACAGCCTTCACTACTTCAGACTGTGGTTGCATTACTGGACCCAGAATAAAGAATCAGACTAAAATGCTTCAATTCAAATGGCATTTGAAAAAAAAAAAAAAAAAAAAAAAAAACTGCAAATGAATTAGTGTGTGAAGTATTTTTTTTTTTTTTTTTTGTTCAACTAAAATATACTATTATATTATATGATCTTCCACAAATGAGGATTTTCACATTTTTAAATATATTTTTTTATATAACACACACTAAGGGCTATAATATAACTACTTATTTTTTTATCAATTCAGAATTTTTGCTCCAATTAAAAAGCACCTCTATTATTTTTTTCAGCATGAAATTTTTGATCAGAATCCAATTATTGACAAATTCCACAGAAATCTCTCTCACCACATTAAAAACTTATTTAAAAATTAAGTGCATATATAACTATTACACAAATTTATCTCACCATATAATTTGAATTCATTAATAAAATGGAATCAAAATGTGTTTCTTTATATTCATGATTCAATTTGTTAATAGAAATATAATTGTATCTGCACACAAGTTTTATAAAAAAAAAAATTACCAGTATACATTGATTAATAGATTCTGCCCTAGTTTATAACATTTGAATAGGAATTAACAAAACCGGTCTCTACTTTAGAAATGACTCAATCTACCTTTCTTTTATCACTTATCAATAATTTTCTACACTTTTACATACAGATTTTAATAAGCACTTTGTAAGAATAGAAATCAGACATAACCAATCAAAAAAACTGAATACTTTATTTACACTTGGACAGCAAGCAGAATCCAATGACACAGTTCACGTGCACATAAAATACATCAATAACAAATGAAAAAAATTAATTAGATATTCAATTTTCACTAATAAAGCAGTGACTAGCAATAATTAATAATCAACAAATTTATAGCCACTGTGACAAGTTAATTCCAGAACAAAAGAGAAAACAATGTATACAAGCATACTACAATAAGAGAAACTATACATATTTATTTACAAATGAACACTTCATACATTTTAAAACTGGTGCCTCATTTAAAACATTGGAGAATTACACATTTACATTGAAGCTGAAAAAATGTTAACAATACAAATCTCCATGGAGAGTAAAGCTCTGGCATAGGAATTAACAAACTTAAATATGTACATTTCTAACAATTACGGTTTATTCTATTAAGAAAAAAAAAAAACATTGTGCATTTGTAACAAGTAAACAAATAAATGTCGATAAAAACTAGGAACTTAAAAACATTCATGACATACAAATACTATTCATATATTCATACACAAAAAAAACTCCTGCTCAGCTAATTAAAATTTCACAAGATAATTAAAAATGAGGTTCTCTACAAACAACAAATTTATTAAGAGGTGAAATTGCAGTTAATCAAGATGCACACAATTTTTAAGTTTAAGATGAATAATGTTTAACAATTCAACAAGATTGAGAATAATAACATTAAAAGACATCACAAATACACAGGACTAAATTTTAGAACAAAGACATCCACAAAATTCTAATTTACACAGTAATAATATCTTGCTAAATAATTAGCAAGGGTAAATGAAAGCATTCAAAAACTAAATCTACACTAGTTCAGTGGCAAAATCATTCTACTTCTCATATGCACATCAAAGTTCATAACTAATCAAAGGGTAAAACTATTGTGGTAACACTTGAAGCTTCATAAACAGACAAATGGGAGGAGTAAATCTGATGATAACTGTACAACACAGATGAGCAGAGAACCACTGTGCAATGCTGAGAATAGATCACTGCACAGCTTATATGAACTTAGAGCACATATTTAATTTAAGAACTACTTTAATATGACTGAACTTAAGCTGTAAAATCAGCATGGCAGGAGAATGAGCAACAGGATGACTTTCCAAGATGTATTTCGCCATTTTTTAAAAAATGGTGAAGATGGCCAACTTTTTATTTCAGCTGTTGCCACCAAAAAGAAGCAGAAACCCTCAGGTGGAAGGTCTGCAGTCATCACCTACGACAGCCGCAATGGGGTGTAGGAAATTTTCCAACCAAGGATTATTTGCAGCAGACAAGAGGGGTTGCCTGGTCCGTAAAACAAGCCACTAACAGCAATGGCTGCCATGATCACTGGCAACAAGACAACTCCAAGGAAATTTGAATCCTAAATTAACTCCTCCACATATTTAGGATTCCCTCTCCTTTTTGATTTTCAGCTGCTCTTCTCCAAGAATTGTGGCTATCTCACCTTGCATAAAAGCCCATGGAACACTAGAGCCAGCAAGAGGACATTTCTCACCGCTAGGACAATATACTTCATTGCCACTAGAAGCACCTTGACTCTTAATGCTCTCCCGAGAGCACGGAAAGCAGAATTTGTGGTTTGGAACGGAGGGACACTGGACAAAGTGAGTGTCTTCTAATCGTTCATTACAGAGTGTGCATTTTAATGGAGGAGCAGCAGTGACGCCATCACCACTAGTGGTGGTTGTAGTTGTGGCCGCAGCACCAGTCGATGTAGGGGTAGAATTGCTATCTGGCTCTACAGCAGTTGTAGAACGAGCAGATGAAGTGTTTTTCTTTCCTAAAAGAAAATTAAATGTAAGAACACAATTTAAACCAATGAATAAACAGAGGTAAAAATCTTAAGTAATTACACATTTAAGAAATAAACAATCACAAAATAGTTTTATTTAAAAATTTAGTGCTTAAGGCTAATTCAAATACTAGCAAATATAAAACATTTAGTTTTATGCATCAAAAAAATAAATAAATAAAAAGAAAAACTAAATTAAAATAGAAAAGCAAAATCAAAAATACAAAAAAATCATAAAAACTACAATTTGGTTGATAAACTAATATTATAATATGACAAAACATTAAGCTTGTTACAAATTTCCACCAATTACCATTTGCTATTTGATTGGGAGAATGCCTAGCAGCTGATCCTGGTCTGCTTGCTCCATTTACAGCACTTTCAGGTATGCTATTCCTTGGTGAACCAGGAGGCAAACTGTCTGCCACTGACATTAATGCTGCCATGGGTGTTTGACCACCAGATTGCACTGCAACAACTGTACCTTCGGGTGGGCTTACAGTCCTGCTGCCAAGAGGAGAAACAGTACTGGTGACAGATGTTGGAACGGAACTTACAGCACTGAAAGCTGAAATAAATTCAATATTTTATTATCAACATTTTATTCTAAGCAGGCATATTATTTACTGAACATTAAAATCAGTATAAAGCATAATTGAATGCAATTCCTGTTCTATTCAAAATATCTATTTCAATAGGATTTATATGTTTCACTGCTAGAGAGTTAAAGTAGTGAGTGAGCGTACAATAATTTTAACAATTCAACTAGACTTGCATCTGCAACCTCTTTTAAAAGCAGAAGAAAGGAATATAATTACATCATCAATTCACAGTTTGTGTACCTCAAATTTTACAAAAGATTACTTAATTTGTTAGATACATCAGTGCAAATCTTGTTTCACCATAAGCAAATTTATACACGTCATAGTAATATCTAGTTTAAATATTACTAAGGATAATTTTTAAATTTGTAGTTTTGATCAACTAAACTTTGACAATGGAAAACATTTAGTTAGAATGACATTAAATACACTTATATCAGAAGTAAGTTAACTTTTAGATAATAACTAAAATGTTTTATGCGTTTTAAAAGTGATGTTATTATACATTTTTATTCTATAAAATGAAAACTCACATTCATTTTGAAAATTTTATAAGTTTATTCTAAATCCATACATTTTTTTTCGGCATACAATCAAGTATTTGCAGAATTTATTATAAAAAAAATTAAAATGTAACATTATTTTAAAATTTAGCTATCAGAACAACTTCAAGTACTAATTCATTTAATTTATCATATGGAACTCTATAAAAAGTATTATTCTAAAATATAGAACCTTATCCACTAACTGGCACTGTACATTTTGCTTATGAAACAAAGGAAATAATGAAATTTTAATCAATTAACACATTTAAATAAATAAAATGGTAGAAACTGCTTTATAGATAAAAAAATAATTAAAAATAATTGGAAAACTCAATAAATTATAACTCTGCAAATTTTCAGTTTGAACAATAACTTGACACCCAATGTTGACTAAGTTTTCAAAATAATCAGCAAAATTTTGGTAAGAATGCATTTCAAATTTCAATAACAACAATGCATAACTGCTTAATATAACAATAAATAATATGGAATTCATAAGAACCATCAATAAGTTATATTAACCACTTCCAATTAGTAAATTATAGGAGAATTTTCAAAAATTATTGATCTTCAATATAAAAAAAAATGTGCAAATACTAATTTTTACTAAAATAATTTCTTTGGATATTGCTTACAATTGTTCTACAAAGTATCTTTAAAGTACAATTCAAAGCAATATCTAAAGAAATTTAAAATTCTATTTTTATGATTAAATATCTTCACAAGTGACAATACCATTGACACAGTCATTTAGCTGCTTGCTCTTTTATAATGAAATGTTAAAAAATATATGAAAAAGAAATTGGAATTATAGTAACTATTCTAACTATCCGATCATGATAAAATAATCCTAATAAAATAATCAAGAATGATTCCCATGTGAAGTGTCTTGTTTTCAGAAGTGATGAAACTTACTACATAGATAAAATTATGGAAAAGATTTATTTGAAATATTTCTTAATTAATCCATGCATTTCAAAACACTGAGGTAAGAAAACATTTTTTAAAAATAATGTATTTTGGAACATTTTTAACGAAATTATTTAATTCTAGAAGTTACTAGCAATGGAATATAATTCCTACGCATCCAATGATCCCATTTCAATTCTCAATTACATATACAAACAAGTTATCTAAAATTTAAAAAAAAAAACTACTGAGAAATCATTTTTGATCTCCATTTAGCAATGAAAAAAATTTTTTTAAGATGAATCATTGTATTAAAGACAATTAGATCAATTCATTAATTATCATATTAAATTGATAATCTCAACACATTCTAAAAACCACTTTTTTTTTAATATGCACTATTGAAAATATAAGTATTAAGCAATTTGATTTGTTCTATGTTCAAAAAAATTAGAACAAAATAATTGCTTAAAATTATTAAGTCTTTTTCATCTTTTTTTTAAAGTTTAAATTGTAATTTGTTTTATTAGTATACACCTGTGATAAAAGTGATACAGTGAAGTAAACAGTTTAAATTGTTTTCAAATAAAAAAAATTTTATAATCTGACTATGAAAGTCTGAATAAGAATGATGAAACCATTAATTAAAGAGTTTATCTGCGAAAACAAAGCTACAATTACCTAATTTATTAAAAATATTCCAATAAATTATACTAAATTTTTTTTTCTTTATTTAAGTAGTCAATTTTTGCCGTCACAGCAAGCTGGTAGTTAAATTAAGAATCTAATTTTGTGCAATTAAAACTGGTGTGGCAACATAACAGTGACCATTTGCTCTTTGCATGTAAAACACACTTGCTTTTATTGCAATTTCACGTGATCCACACAAACACGCGCGCTTGAGGGTCACGGAACTGCGCCCACGGCGACCGTCGCGAAAGCGGGAAATGACGTCATACAAACAATTGGCAACTTGAGTGTGTCAATCAGAGGAGAACAATTGCATGGGATTAAAACTGTCAGATTCCTTTCTATTATTAGTGCAAACGTTATCGATCTCACAGCAAATTCGAAAAAACGCAGACATATCAAAAGTTTGAAAAGCACATCTTCGCAACAATGTAACTTTTATCTCATGCCAAAAATGTGAACATAAAAATTATATGATCTAATTACAAGCGAACTAGTTATTTTGAAATCCATCATAATAAATTGGCAACAACTGTTCTAGGCCCATAATGCCTTGCAATGGAAGAAAGACTTGCTTTGATCTTACGTCATGGCTGACGTCACGGAATGTAGAGGTAGGATGGCGTGCGTGCCTGCATCCCCTGCAGCAAGTATTTTGAAGGAAAGCTTTCACAACTCTTGCTATCAAATACCATCGCGGAAACGGCAACACGTAATCCGCAACTATTCCGCTTCGCTGGTTCCCTTTTTAAATCCTTCCGCTCTTTATTTTTTTCTTACGTTTCACTTTCGCAGTTATTTTGAAACGCCATTAATTCGTGATATTTTGGCATAGTTTAATAACAAAAGTTTTATTGCAAATTAATTCTTATAAGAGATCTTAGCACTTACTTTTTATGCATTCTTTTAAAATATAAGTTCATTAAGGGTTTAACGAAAAAGATAAAATTGTGAAAATATATCAAATGAAGCTGTACCTATTATACACTTACGAAATTAACAAGTCAGCGAAAATAAATGCAATCAACTTTAAAAAATCCATTATTTTAAAAGAAAGTGTTTCAAGATTAGATTAGGATGAATTTTTTCTAGAGAAATCATTTTATATTTAATAATAAAATTACTCTTTTTAAATAAATAGACTATGATATATTAGATATCGTTGAGCACTATATAATTAGTTTAAGCAATGATAATATCCATGAAAATTTTTATAGAATTAAAATACAAAAAGTAACAGAAATATTAGCGACTGTCTAATAAGCCAAAAAGGTTCAAGTCGCACATTTAAGTATATTTGTAATAATTCTTGAACAATATACTAATACACACGTTAATATTTCTTATATATATAAAAATAGAAATTAACAAAGCTTCGGATAACTATAATTTCAATTGGAAAAATCAAACAATTTTAACTGGGCGAATTTTAAAGCATACAAATTTGGCTAAAAATATATAAATCGTAGGTTTTTATTTCAGCGTATACTTCAAGAATAAAAATTTAGTATTTCACATGCATTCTTAGCACAAAGATTCGTTTCACCGCGTACGTAATAGTCACGCAGTTAAAACCGTTTTACAGGATTGAGAAAACCACAAAACATCATTTTCGCCCGATTTTAACTAGTTCAAAATTTACATCTCAATCTTGCATCAAAAATAATGGTTAGCAGTTACAAAAAATAGTTTGTGCAAAGAATAAATTGAGATTCACCACATAAACATTTAGTTTTCTGAATTCAATTTTAAGTCGAAAATGTTAATCGAAATTAAGAATGTTAAGATCAATGTGTCAATCGTACTGTCGTCAGCTCGTTATTGTTTCGATCTAAATTTAAACAACAAAAAAAAGTTTTATTTTAAGGCTTGTAACATTAAAAAGCTTTTAGAGTTATCTGGCGATTAATTCTCAATTAATCAATAGTAAAAAATTTAATTCTTTCAGAGCGTAATACGATTATACGTCCTCACTTTTTTATAGGAGAGACTTACAGATAATTAATCTATATTACGTTCAAATTTTACATGCATTTACTTTATAAATATGTAATTTTTTTAATAAAGATGATAAATAATATATTAAATTCTTAACAATTTTATAACATGTAGCTATACTATACCAAGCTTTATAACGACGTAATTTTATTTTTTATCACATGCTCAAAATAATGTATAATTTTATACAAATTTGTTATATAATGGTTATTAATTAAAATAATTAAAATTGATAGCGAATTTTTACAGGAATTGCGCGAAATAAATTATCTACTTTAAAATTTAATATCCGTGGGAAATTCCATTTAATATACTTCTATATAAATTGAATTCGGAATATAATTTCGATTTTACAATGTTTTGTTCGATTTTTTTCGAACTAACTTCGGGTTATTATTTTAGTCTGTAAAATTCATCATTAACATTACACATAGTAGTCGGTGTTCGTTTACTTTTGAACAGAATTGCTAGAATTTAAGGAAAATCCATTAATAATAACTTTCACGGATGTTCATTTTATTTTGACTACGATACGATAGTATAAATTCTTTAAATTTTAACATTTTAAGAATGAGAAAGTACCGAAATTCCAAACTCCAATCTCTCAGTTATACACAAAAAATGCTTCTCTATTTTCTTGCCTCGCCCAAATGACGACTTAAGTCAATTAAATATTGAATAAGCTCCTTAAAAATTCATAATTGTATATAAATTCGCGGTTGCGAACTGGGTGACGCAACTACACCCAAAATACATACAATACTCATTTGATTAAACGTACTTAACATATATGATCGCAAGTCTACAGAATTTCAAGCATAATTTGCGTCTACAACTCAATTAAACTGATTTAATCACTAAACTATGCTTTAATATTTTGTTTTAGGAAAAGACATGTCGGCACGGCTGAAATAAAGGTAAAATTGCATAAAGAGGCATTCAATTTTGTTTATTACAATAAAATCGCAATTACAATAACTCGGAAATTATATTAGCTGTTAAATTATGCAGCTAATATAATTTCAGTTGCATAAGAACAACAACGAATTTCAATATTTACTCGAAACGTATTTTTACAACTGGGATTTTCTATCACATAATTTAATTGTTATATTGCTCGACAACAATCTCATAATAAGCAATGAGAAATTTGATCACTTTTGCTTAAAATACTCAATAAATATTTTAAGCAAAAGGTGTGTTACCGCCAGCGATTTCGAGATAAGTGAAGATTTAACGTTAGCATAACGCTTACTTGAAGATATTTTTTTGATTATAATTGCAATTTACGTTATTTATCTATAGATAAAACTTCCTTGAAACTTACCGGCTTTCATGTTAGGATTGGCTTGATCAAATGAAAATACTCTTCCAACCATGCCATGTTCCTTTTTGAAACGAGCATCGAAGGGAACTCCCATGACGGCAGCAGGAAGAGACTCGCCCCTGGTCAGAGGTGGTCGTCCATGATCTTCCACTACCAAATGCCTCTTCGAGTCTTGCGGGTGCGCCCCGTCTTCGTCGTCCCTGTCAGACGATGTGCGTTTACCGGCATTAGAGTTCTGCCTCGCCGCTAGTGGTAAGTGGGGTACCGGCGGCGGCAGGGGCGGCGGTGCAACCGGATGAGCGCGGGAAGCCAAACTTGGGCTGCCCCGGTTCAAAACGGAGGCATCGTGTGCTGTGACAACATCCACGGTGGCTTCCACGCGATGAGGATGCAGTCTTTGTCCGTTAAATTCGAGCATGGCCCTGGCCTGGCGACTGTCATGAGTACTATATCGTTCTACGGGGACTGGCGATCGCGATACCGTCGCGTGAGGCGTACCCGGTACACTGTGGGGCGGCGTAAGGATGCCCTCGGTCACACCATTAATAGCACCCTCATGCGATACAGATGTCCTCTGACCTCCAGAAGACTTGAAGGGGGGCTGTTGTTGTCGGGGGTTTTCCTGAAAACTATGCGCCCTCTTCATCTGGCGGGCATTTTCCAGCACTATCTCGATTCTGTCCGCCCCCTCATAGTTGACACATCCCCGGCATACTGGTTCGGAAAAATCATGGAGCATGGCCCATGGCATGCGGGGCAAATCACATAGATAGCAGTGCTGTCGGTGACTGCGTGACACTGACGACATCCTGACCATTGGTTCAGGGAAAGACACTCAAGAAAAAAAAATAAAAAAAAAATCTTAATCCAGCGCTTGAACTGCTGAGCTAAACATCCGAACCGCGTTTTATGCGGCGAAATAATGATGCTTCTGCCAAATTTCGAGACACGGGGTTGCTGCACACAGTTGGAGAGGTCTGTAAACTGATGGCGCCAAACTGCAGAAAAACCAGCCAACGTTGGTTAGCTAGTCGATAAACAAGCTAACGGTATAAACGCACCCTCCTTGAGCTCCCTAAGGTTGATTCAGCCGCGCACTTCGCGATATCATGTAATGATCTGGAATTTCTGATACATTGCGTTCTATTTCTATGCGGTTTCCTCGTTTCTTATCCTGATTGACAATTTCGTCTATCGCGTTCCGAAATCGATAATGTTTACTTGTTATTTTATTTTTGTTTTAAAAATATCATAATTTTTATAAAATTACAGTGAAGTAATTTATGAGGATTGTTTCAACAGAAAATTCGTCTTTTTAAATTTAATACAATTTAAAGAATCACTTCGAACAATGTGTAGATTTCCTCTTTGAAAAAATCTTTTAAGATTGCATATGCGCAATATAAGTATAATGTATATCGTTTTGTAATTCAAGCAAATTTTTTTTTATCGAAATTTAAATTTCTTTTAATTTTAACTTAATAAATAGAAACATAAATATATTTATATAAAATGCAGTTGTTTTTTTAACATTTATTATTTTATATCATGGTTTTAAATTCTTTACTTTTTTCATTTTTTATGTATTTCATTTTATTTTTATCTACATATTATTTTATCAATTTTCTTACTTGCACAAATAAATATTAATGGTTGCATTGCAAACAATGAAATTCAGTTATTCATCTTTAACAATCAACTACATAATTAAATTTTATCTGATAGACTTTATTTTTATAATTAACAGCAAAAATACAGATGAATTTTTATTTTTAATTCTTAAAAGTTATCAGTTTTTACAGCAAAAAAAAAAAAAAAAAAATCTCTTTGTGTTATTATTTCTAAGTTTTAAAAGTTGCATTTATTTATTTTTGAACTAAGCCAATATCGAATTTTTTGTTGTTTGTGTAATTACTTAATTTAAAATAAAAAAAATGATTTTAATATTTTAAAAGAAGTCTTCTTGCTTACGTAGTCTAATTTTACCAGAATCTACTATTATTGCAATAGAATAACACAATTACTTAAATACTATCGAATTCGATTCAAATCGTTATTAAAATTCATGTCCAGGCTAGAATTCAAACCTGGAAATTGCTCAATCGAAGGCTAAAGTATAAACCGTACGTACAGCAGCCACATCGGCTAATCATCCTCAAAATCAAAGTAAAATCCGAATGAAAGTAAATTGCTTAAAGAGCAAAGAAATAAATTAAGGAAAAATCGTAATATGATGAATCAACGTCTTATGCTGGGAAAATTTGTTTCTTTTTAATTTGTATTGCTGATATCCTTGAAATTTTCATTTTGATTGACATGTCAAAAGATATTCCGCAATGATTCTATTTTCCAAGAAAAGAGCATTACACTCTAGATTAAAATTAAAAAGACCCAAAAAAAAAAAAACAAGAAACGTTGTGCTATTGTACAAGACAATAGATCATTTTGACAAGTCTCGATATAATAACTATAATTCATCCGATACAGATGACGGGGAAAATGATTTTCAGATGCCTTTTTCATCTTGAAAAATCATAACGTCACCTACTTTAGAACATTTCAAAATTTCCTTAATTCATTGCATAATGAAATAAAACATTGCTTCAGTGTAAAAGAGAAGTCGTAAAAAGGAAAAACCATTTTCTCTTTATATATCTATCTCAACAAATTTTTAATACGGACAAAAATACTTAATACGATGGAAATGCATGAAAGGATATTATTAGATCAGTAACTACACAAAAATGGTAAGAGGTGTTTTGCAACCTGGAGGACAAAAACGTTGCTTTTTTAATCGATAGGTTGCGGGTTTTATATCTGACCCAGCCTTGCACGCGAAACCCTAAGTACATTAAAAATTCCATATGTTCTAGTGTCCTATGGTTGATGTGGAGGAGAGACTCAGGTGTTGACTTCGTCATTTCATAAATTTCAAATTATGAGTAGCTGAACACGTTTCACAAATTGTGGAGTTGCTCAGTAGAAGGAAATAGTCGTTCTCGTGACCAAAGGGTTATGGATTTGATATATTATTTTATTGACACAAGAAAGCTTATGCCAGTTAAATTATCTTAATATCAATCTAGTAGTGTGAAAGTTGACTGAAAGATAAAGTCGGTGCTCTCTCTTTTTCTCTATAATAACGATTTCGTTACTTGATCATACTTTAAAATATTATGGGGGTTGGCTATATTGAAAGACTTTTAACCAATATAAAGCAAAGTAGAAATCACTCATAGGCAAAATTTTCGTCTCAGATATTTATGAATTTATATTATTTCTCAAAAGAGTTTGTCTTTAGTGCTTAAATAGTTCCCCTCAGTTCACATTTTAACCAAATCCAAAGAAAGTTTCGAAGTTTCCAAAAATAGCAACGTTATTATCCTCAGTACTAAATTTTTGAATCAGAAATTTCAAGACAATAAAATCTCAATAAAAAGAACAAACGTCAATAGTCCTATATACTTTGTTTTGATCATATTCGATAATATTTCTATAAAAGTCTTTTACGATATGTAAATAAAACCAACCATATAAAACAAGACTTCTTAAAGGATATGTGTTTTTCATAAATAAATTTTCAACTCACTTGTGCTGCGAGATACACATTTACTGGAAACAAATTAATTTTTGAAAATTGTAATAAAAACTGAATAATGTTTTTATATATATTTGAAAAGAAGTGAAATAATAATCAGATTAAAAAAAAACAATGTGTTTATTCATATTTAAATAAAATTATTTTAAATTTTGTGCTTTCTTAACAGATATAAGAAAAACTTTATTTTTTCCTTAATTGTAGACTAATTTATTGTTAATTAATTTCATTATTATTAATGGTATAAAAATATCTAGAAGGATAAAAATTTTCAAATATGACAGATTAGTGTACTGATAGTTAAATAATAATTACCTGACAAAGAAAGATGTTCAGGTATTTCGTTAAAAATGTAATAAATAGATATTTTCATAATTCGTTACATTATTATCGAAGATAATAGCTCGTGAAAAATACATCATAATATTTCATATAGAATAACCTAGAACAAATACTTGTACTCTAAAAGACTGAAGTAAATATAAGAACAAATTTTAATCACATCAAAGCACAAACCGTGATATCTACTAAACTCGAAATCATGCCTAACGGTTGGAAAACAAATGATAAGCATTATTTTTCTTCTTTATGCTTATCTTAGTTTCAAATTCCATGAATACTGGAAAAATTGCATAAAGAACGAGTTACGCCGAAATGTAGCAACCTAATTTGAAACGGAGTCACGCACGCGCAGTTGTTTCCTACGTCTACCGCATGACGTCAAGATGACGTCAGTAGAGTAAGGAAAACCGAAAAGTTATGTACCGGAAGAACAGGTCCCGATAGGCACCCGTAAACTCCGCCCATCCGTCAATTCTCATACGTCATAGATGGGCTTTCACCTGCTACGGTTGGAAAGATAAGCTAATAGGGATCTGTTGTGGTGGGGGTTTCGAGTACGTATAATCTACTTTTAAGATTTGTTTTTATTCTAATTGGGAAAATAAATATTGTTAAGGTACAATAAATAAACAAAAACATTCGTTTCCCAACAAGGAAATTCGAAAACCGAATCATCTATTCATGCATAAATATATCTTTGATTATTACTTAATTTAAAAATTCAGCTGTTTGTTTTTATTTGTAAAAACCTCTTCATTTGTTTTATTTCTATTTTGATTGTTTTTTTTTTTTTTTTTTTTTTTTTTTTTGCATTTTATAGTTTGGAAAATTCAATGAATGTTGACTTCCCATTTTGAAAATTATTATTTAGAAATAAATGCTTTTCTTTTTTTTAATCAAAATATTTTTATAATTGGAAATAAAAAGCACTTTAAATAAAAATCTAATAAAATTTATTATTTTTAGTATGGTATAAAGAACCAAAATTCATGACTGAAGAAAATACTTCGGATTTTCTTACCATTTGATAAATTTAATTGTTTAAGTATAAACTTTTTTAATTTTTCAAAATTTTTCTTAAAATTATATCTTAAATTTTACAATTGCATAATTTTATGTATTTACAATTTTTAAATTTTTTTATTAATGTATATTTTGAAAGTGATTAATTATCAAAATAATTTTTAAAACGTATGTTATACATATTTATCCAAATATAATGTTTTAAACTGCATATGTGCTAATTCTAAATTTTTAGTTATAAAAAATTTCAAAATGAAATGTATCAAAATCATCTAAATTGCAAAACATTGTCATTAATTCTTCATTAGAAAATAAATATTTATCTAACAGCTTTTTTATTATTAATTTTTTAGAAGAGACAGTTAACAAATATAATAATGATCAAACACAATTCCAAACCAAAATCTATATAACGGAAATAAGACATTTTTAAAACTCTAACGGAGCGCGTGACAAATTACGTTCGAATTTATAGATCATAAATAGAACATATTTCTGACGCCAAAGAGTAAAACAAATACGCTTTCTACTTGGCAAAGTTAATACCGTGTAAACAGGAAATTGTTGATAAGCGCGTTTTGGAGTCCATTTTTCTCGGAAATATTTATGAAGAACGTTCTTTTACATTAGTGCAGACTACAGCTACATGTTTGTTCTCTAAAAATGAAAGCTGGAGAAGTATTAATGCTTCCTCAAACAATGATGAAAGCCGATGTACTCTTTCTCGAATTTTCTACGAATACCTGACAGCTGACTCACTGTCTTCGCATGGAAGTCGTTACTCATTTAATAAACACTAGGGTTATTTTTAGCGCGCATCGTTTAAAATATGCAAGCAAAATAACGTAATTTATGCTTTAAATTTTAGTATTTAGGTTTGAAATAACACTTTTATCTTACATATTATATCAGTTGAAAATATTTCTTCAAATAAGCAAATGAAATATCATTGTTGAATTCATATTAGTCTTAATGTTTGACTAATTGAAATGAATTAATTAAAATCAAATGAAAAGCAATTTGTATCAAACAAATATTTTCTAATTTTTATTTGTTTTTACTCTGAAGACATTGGATTGTATCCACAAAATCTTCTAATTTCGAAATAGATTTGAACAGCTAGATTTTTCTCTTCTAATTATTCTATACCAAATCTAAAGAACTATTAAATATTCTAAATATTAATTTTATCAAATATCTAAAATATTAGTTATTGAACATAAATACATTTTTAATTGTCTTAGTATTTGATAAATGTAATGTGATAATATTTTACTTCATTTTGCAGAGATCAGTTATTCTATCTTAATTTTATACAGTTCCAAATAATTATCACATTACCTGTCTTAAATGTATATATGTCAGATCTCTGTTACCCACTTACAACTTTGATTGTTACCTCTATCGTCGTGCATGTTGGATAGGCTTAAAATATAAATACTTCTCAAGTTATTTTCGTATACAGAAATATCTTGTTGGGTGATAAACTAAACAAAAATTAAACATTAATATCATTTTAATAAAACCATCTTTATTGTATTCGATTAATACACAAACATAACTTGTAAATCAAAATGACATTTTTATTATAAACTACTGTTCACTAAACAAAAATAGTTATAATTATATTTAAAATTTTACATCCAAATTTTTCCCTATATATTCTTAATAAAATAATTTTTGAAAAGCGATTTTTCGTATTTATTTTCAACAATGACAAAAAGCATCTCGAAAACTGAGAACTTAAGACAAAATTTTCTTAAAAGAACTTTCGAAATAAAAAATTATTATGATTTTCGCATTAATTAGATTTGAGGAAAATGTGTGATTCGAATTTTGAAGATGTGCAATATCAGAATTCATAAAAATAAAAGATTTCTCAATGTCACTTTTTATTATTATTACTTTTTATTTATAATTACACTATGCTGATACACATCGAAATACCAAAATCAGGTAATTGCTTGAAAAATTATTTTGCTGTGAAAACGGAATTTAGGACTTTGTATATATATATATATATATATATATATATATATATATATATATATATATAATACTAAGAGTATCAAAATAATCATCCTTTAAAAAAATATTTCCCTAATGCAAATAAAACAAAAGTAAAAATGTCTTAGTTATTAAAAATAAGCAAAAGAATCTAAGTAATTAGAAAAACTTAAGTTTTACTTTAAGTTAAAAATTTAAGTTTTTCTAA